>APFE031646362.1:115994-152126 GCA_000404065.3 Pinus taeda | reverse complement strand
TGGAAAACTTTCAACAGGTCAACACATCACTGTGCACAGCTCTAAATATCTGTTTCCGTCCTCTTACCACCAGAGGGGAAACTCCACCCGATTCTGCTTCCCATATACACAATTTTCATAGAAATCAAAATCCAGAGAGCTATTACTCATACCTTCTACCATACCTTTACCATGAAGTATTCAAAGGCCCTTCTCTCCAATATGTCTAAGCCTTTGATGCCACAACATGGTCTTCTCACCAGAGACCACTAGATTTTCTGCTCCATTTTCAGGAACCATAGAACTATTGCACCCGTCAACAACAGTGCTACCTTGCAGCTTGTACAGAGTTCCAATCCGAACTCCCGCATCAATACCAGTGCTCCTCGAACCATCTTGCAGGTATCCTTCTCGAACACTGTCTTTACACCTGCATCATCCAACTTGCTTACAGAAATCAGATTTCTGGCCAACACAGGAATATGCAAAACACCCGGAAGGGTTCTAACCCTTCCACCTTGCAACTTCAACTTTACTTTTCCGCGACCAATGATTCTAGCCTTCCTATCATCTCCTAAGAAGAAATCACCACCATCATATTTCTCATACTCGCAGAACCACTCTCTATGGGGAGTGAAGTGAAAGGATGCATCTGAGTCAATCAACCATGCCTCATGATCTACATGTGTACTTGAAGAAGCGAAGTACACATCCCCACCTTCATTTGAGGTGGTTTTCGCCTCTGCAGAAGGAGCATCATTATATCCTTTTCCTTTATCAGGTTCTTTAGATTTACAGTCCCTTTTGTAGTGCCCTTCCTTTCCACATTTCTAACACACAACCTTTACAAGTTTTCCTGGAGATTTAGATCTCCCTCTAGATTTAGATTTCCCACTCGATGACTTATTTTTGTTTATGTTCTGAGACCGTCCTCGTATAGACAAGGCATCACCATTCTGGATCTCCATATTTCTCTATCTCATCTCATCCATCAGCAAGGATGAGACTATTTCATCAAACTGCAAAGTAGTTGCATTGCTACCTATTGCAATAGCCAAACTATCCCATGAATCTGGTAGAGAACACAACAAACTAATGCACTTATATTCATCTCAAATTTTGATATCAATAGACGATAACTGACTTACCACAGTATTGAACGCATTCAGATGCTTTTTCACAGAGTCTCTATCTTTCATCCTTAGGTTATATAGCTTTTTCCATAGGAACAGTTTACTCACCAGAGACTTAGATTGGTACAAATTCCCTAACTTGTCCCACAAAGCCTTTGTCGTAACTTCCCCTAATACATTCAACAATAATGAATCTGAGACACACAATCGTATTGTGCTCTTTACCTTTCGATCCAACTTCTTCCATTCTTCGTTAGACACTCCTGTTGGTTTAGTACCTGGATCTACTGCGATCCGCTGATCTTTATCCACCAATAGATCCTCCATCTTGAGTTTCCACAACTCAAAACTCTGACCATTAAATTTCTCAATCTCTATCTTTCCATTGCTCGCTATATTCTTTCACCACTAGGATCAATCCCGTAGATCTCCCACTGAACAGGGTCTACCACAGGCCCGAGCGAAACCCCTCAGCAAGAAAGGCGTCCCCTTGAAGACAAAACAACTCTGATACAAAATGTATGTTTTAACCCCGTACAGAAATTACCTGCATATGAATTCTAAAACATAGAAAATAAACAATGCAAGAGTATAACACATAAAACACATAGACACAAAAATTTCCCCTGGATCCCAAAATCGGGACTACAAGCTTATTTTTTCATTATTTTCCTTTCAATGTTACAATACAAATTTATAAATGTTGAAGCATCCAATAGCATCGACCGAAAACCATTGCATCTAAAACCATGGACTGAAAACCATCGCGTCCAAAACCATGTGCAAAAAACATGCACCAAACCATAGGTAGGTCCGCCCAACATAATATAGGGTCCAAAACCAAAATTTTCCCCTACGCCCCTCAAACCCCCTGTGACTCCCCCCTACTACGCAATTGGCACAATGAAGAGGGGGGGGGGGGGGGGGCTCTGCCCCCTTCTAACCCCCTAATTCACTACGTGGGCTATTCGTGCAAAGAATATAACACAACCCAACACAAGGAAGGTTGTGCACAACCGAGATGTGGTGTTCAAAGAGGTGAAAGATGTTTTTAAACATGAAGTCCAACCAAAGTAACCTGAAAAGATAGAGTTTGAGCTTAAGGAGGAAGAATCAGACTCTATTGTAGAAGAGGAATAAGAAGATGAAGAGCCACAAATTCTGGTTGTGAGAAGATCAGTTTGAGAAAGAAGGCAACTAGGATGGTATAGACCATTTGCTTTCTATTCAAATTCTTATTTATCTATTACTAATGATGATCCCAGAACTATAAAGGAAGTAATAGTTTGCGAGGATGGCAAACTATAGAAAGAGGCCATGGTTGATGAAATGACATCTTTTCACAAAAATGAGGCTTGGGATCTGATGGAGTTGTCGGCTAGAAGGAAACTCATTGGAAGAAAATGGTTGTTCAAGAAGAAGACAAATGCAGAAGGAAAGTCGGAGAAATACAAAGCTCGGTTGGTAGCAAAAGGTTATTCCCATGTGCCAGGAATTGAATTTGGTGATATTTTTTCTCCTATTTCCAAGGTAGCTTCTATTAGATTACTTTTATTTGTTGTTGTTGCTTTTGATTTTGAGGTAGAATAGATGGATGTGAATACAACATTTCTTCAGAGGGATCTGGAAGAGGAGATCTACATGAAGCAGCCTGAAGACTTTGTGGTGAACGGTAAGAAATAATTAGTATGCAAGTTAAAAAAGTCTTTGTATGGGTTAAAACAGTTAACAAGGATGTGGTATCAGAAATTTGATACATTTATACGGGGGCCTGACTTCACCATAAGCAAAGCAGGTCACTATGTGTATTTTAAATTAATTGGTGACCGTGTTATTTATCTGGTATTGTATGTGGATGATATGTTTTTGGTTGGAAATGACAAAGAAATTATCCACGATTTGAAAACCCAATTGTCCGTCAAATTCAATATGAAAGATCTTGATACTGTAAAATATATTTTGGGGATAGAAATTAAAAGAGATCAGGAAAGGAGGAAGCTCTGGTTAAACCAGAGGAAGTATGTCGAGACAATATTGTAGAGGTTTAATATATAGGATAGTAAACATGTGAAGGTTCCTATTCCTGTAGGTGTGAAGTTATCTGTTGAACAGTGTCCCAAGACACAAGAAGAGGAAGAGGACATGTCCCGTGTTCCATATGCAAGTGCAGTCGGTAGCCTGGTGTATGCGATGGTCTGTACTAGACCAGAGATTGCACATGCAGTGGTTGTATTGAGCAGTTTTATGTCAAAACCAGTGAAGGAGCACTGGAAAATAGTGAAGCGGGTTTTCAGGTATTTGCGTGGCACTAGTGATTATGGTTTGTGCTTACAAGGAAGACCAAGAATGGATAGAGTGTTAGATATTCATGGTTTTGTTGATGCAGACTAGGCTAGAGATCTAGATCAAAGAAGATCTACAAGTGGGTATGTGTTTAACTTATTTAGAGGTGCAGTCAGTTGGATGAGTAAGAAACAATTTTTAGTGGCACTATAAACTACAAAGGTAGAATACTTGGCAGCCACTCATGTAAGCAAGGAAGCAATTTGGTTTCATAGATTGTGTTAAAGTATGGGGTTAGTAGAGGGAGCTATAAAGATATACTGTTACACCTGAAGTGCAATTTTGTTGGCAAAGAACCCCACTTATCATTCAAAGACAAAGCACATTGATGATCAGTATCACTTTGTGAGGGATATGATAGAAGACAAAAAGGGGTTGCTAGTAAAGGTGGACACCTTGAAGAATACTACAGATGCATTGACAAAATTTGTGAGCTCTGAGAAATTCTCTTCGTGTAGAGAAACAATGGGCATTGTCAGGCTGGATAATGACTAAGCTCTTTTGTGGAAAGAAAACAGCAAGTGGGAGAATGTTGGGTTGTGTTATATTCTTGTCGTGACTAGCTCCCCTATTTAACCATGGGGATGGAGCGGGGGGGGGGGGGGGGTGGTGGCGGGGGGGCAGCCCCCTCTTTGTTGTGTTGATTGCATAGCAGGAGAGTTGTAGGGGGTTTGAGGGGGGTGGTTAGCCCCCTTGTACGGGGTACATGGCAACGCCCCAAGGAAACTTTTTTTGGACCATATATTAGGTGGGCGGACCTACTTATGGTTTTATGCAAGGTTTCTAGACATGGTTTTGGGCGCGATGGTTTTTGTTCTATGGTATTGGATGCTTCAGCATGTATATATATACATATACACAATTATTTTCCCCTGGATCCCAAAACCAGGACTACCAGCTTGACTTTTCATTATGTTCCTTTCAATGTTATCATATAATATATATATATATATATATATAATATATATATATATATAACATTGAAAGGAACATAATGAAAAGTCAAGCTGGTAGTCCTGGTTTTGGGATCCATGGGAAAATCTTTGTGTATATGTGTTTTATGTGTTATGCTCTCGCATTGTGATATGGCCTCAGAATTTTGCTACACCAACATGGGGGATAACCACCAGGTCCAGACATTAAGGCGACTCATTTTTCGTTTAAAGTGGTCGCTTCAAATGGAGATAATGGGACCAGTTTCCCAGTGTGGGTTCTAAGATGAAAGTGGGTGGTTCGTGAGTGATTGAAATAGAATAATGATAATCTAAATGACCTATTCTATCATTCAAATCTCTCACTAACTTATTCTAATATAAACCCAAGTATTTCTGTGTGGTATGTGATCTACAAAGATATTTCCTTAACATGTAATAATAAAGATCAATCACGCATAAACAAATATGATAATGTATAAAGATAATTTCTTTGACTATATAGTCAGTCAAAGAAATTTATAAAATATATCGCATATATGATGAGTTATATATGAAAATCAACAATTTATGCTAGGCATCATACAAAAGTGCAATTAATGCTTAACGGAACGTATAAATCTCACATACAATTCACAAAAGTAAAGTTTTGTCACTAATTAAACAAAAGTAGAATCAATCATACAATATAATAGTACCATATGTGTGAAGTTTTGCTCATTTGACTAATGACATGGATCAAATCCTTTCATCAAATCAAATTATCTCCCATGAACACAATAATGCATCAACAAAGGAAAGTAGTCCGATATCTAAAAGAAACGATCATGTTCCATAATTTCACCAAAGAATTCACAAACTTACAAAAGTGCATCCTTTGCAAATGTTTTTGATAAAATTATGGACCCTTCTCTAAATGCATGAGAAGGGTATAAATACTATTCTAACTAATGTGCAAAAAAAGATTATAAAAAATTTGAGGAGGTTTCAAGCAACCTTCCTCCTAACTAGTTAACTAACTCTAAAAATAAACAGTGTCTTGATGAGTAGAGGCTAAGATGATGATTTATTGTCTCCCAAATTTTCATTCAAATTGCATATATCGGTCATTGGTTTGAGCTATGCAGGTGCCCCAAAATGTGTCCTAAGTTGTCCTACGAAAATCGCATCGGTGAGAGGTGGAAGCATCCGCTAAGTCAAATGAAGTGAGCAGTTAAGGATCATTATTTGGCTGTGCGGCTTGACGAGGTATTGCCAATACAAATCCCAATCAGTCTTCGTTAATTTTGTGATCGCTCCCCTTTGATTCTCTGCCTTTTCCTACCATCTTTTATGTAAAGCACCTAAATCAGGCATTTCTTTTAGATTGCCTTCCTTTACCACATTGGTGACAAAAAGAGTGTTGTTCACCACCTTAATTATATTCTTTGATACCTTAGCTGCCCTTGCCACTGCTAGCTCAACTTGCTTGATTCTTGCAGCCCAATCTGTGAAAAGAATATCTTTGTGTGTCTCCTCAATCTCAGGTAGATTGGCTTTCCTTCCATCTTCTGTTTCTTGCCATTCAATGAACTCTGAGATTCTGGTGTTCAGATCACTAAACTCAGTTCTCTGGTCGATCGCCTTATCTATTAGTTGGTCACTAGTGATCAAATAAAGAGTAATGCGTGACATATTTAAGCAGAAGTGCTCTCGCTATTTCATGAGGAGGGAATTCAGTTCTAGTGCCTCTTTAACGAACTCCTTGGTAGTAGGAACTTCCTTATATCTTTCCACTGCTTGTTGTAATTCTTGGATTTGCAAGTTTTTGGCTGATATATTGGCTTCATGGCTTATATTCAGGACGTCCATGCTCTGTTGCAATTGGGCAAGCTGCTCAGGTGCTTGACTATTCACACTTGCTTTCTCTGTTTCGAGTTGTGCAATCCTCTCCTCCTTTTCTCTCAACAAAGTAGCGACATCAGTAGCTTTTCCCATGGTAGCCGTTGCATGTGCTCATGTGAACTATGACAATCTAGTCAAGCTCTCATATGGGTTGAAAGGAATGTCCCTCCAAACTATGCCCATTGGCTCATTCCCAAGTGGGAGCTCAGGTGTTTCTGCCCTTTTCCTTTTCCTTTGTCTTCTTATTACAACCTTGTGGAGAAGGTCGTAGAAAACACCAAGTGGAGGGATTTCAGTCACTTTCAAGACGATCTCTTTTGTGGGCAGAGTAGGGATAATCTCAGTCTGCTGGGATTTTGTCGCCTGCTCATCCATAGGCTATGACTGCTCATCAATGGATTTGGAATGCTCATCCATAGACTTTGACACTCCTTTGTTTCTTGGGTATCTGTCATTTTGGGAGTGTCTTGCAATTTTTGATTAAACTGATCCCACTCCTGCTCCAAACTGCTTCTTTTAACCTCTGAACTGATCTCTTTAGGTGGGGTTCTCATAGCCTATTTCTCGACTGACTTCCTACTAGACTCTGTTATATTATCTGTGTCATGGGACTTCCCTATATCTAGTGTTTTCTCAGTATTCACCTGAGATTCTATCCAAGAACTAGGTCCTTCACTGTTAACAGTCACATTGGGCATAGGCTTATCTTCAATCTTCAACAAGTACATTGGGATTACTTCGAGCCTTTCATTTATGAATTCCCAAAAAATTTCAAAATCTTCAGGACTCGGGTTGGCTTTAGCCCATTTGAACGCTTGTTCGAAGGATTCAAACAATTGAAACATGTCTTCAAACTCATTGTCCTCATGGTTGTATGGCTTGAGCTTTACTGCAGTAGTGATGTTATATGCTACCTTGTCTAGATCAAATTTCCTTTTCAACAAAGTATGAATCCTGAGGGCTTCCATGCTTACTAACTCCTTAATCACATGATTAAAATTTGCTAAAGAAAAAGAACCGCACTTGACAGGAAAAGAGGGCCATAATAACTTCTTGTTTTCTTTGAGAACTTTAGTTAGGCCTTTTCCCACGGTCTGGTTGGCAATTTACCTTGCCAAAAATTTATCATAAAAATACAAAGGAAGGACATGTGGGTTGGTTGTGCTACCAAAAAACCTAATGTAGGTGAACCATTCTTTAATAAAATATTTTCCGACAACTCAAAGGTCTGTAGCGGCTTCTTGGGAAAACTTGGGGGATTTCTAATTGAAAATTATTTAATGCAAGGGTAAAATAACAACATGACATATTTTATAGAAATGGGGTATATAATGGGATTCCCATATTTTCTTATGACTGAGATGAATAGGGTAAGGGTGCAAAAACATATGGCGTCCATAATGTAGGCACTAAAATAGAATGGAGGATGGTTCTCTGGAGAGGAGGATCTCTTCTGTCTATATTTGGTAATGATGGTGTCTAGGTTATCAGATAGGATGGTGGCTAAATTCATGATGTGGGAATTAACGCATGCATCAATTAGAGGAATCCATTCTATGGAAAACTTAGCATTATTGGGTAACCCATATAGTCTACATAACATAGCAGTTGCATATTTGTAGGGGTTTTCCAAAGAGGCTATAGCATACATACCCGATTTGTAAAATTTGAATGTGTTCTCCAATACTCTCTAGCTCTGAATCAACTTGAAGGGGTCTTGGTTCTTCTTTGCAAAGTTGGCCACGTATGTCTTGTCGTATATATCCTGAGGATCAAGTATATGGTACATTTTCTCAGGTCCTCTACTCTGAATGACACCATGAGTTCCATTCTTGAATTCCTAAATTTCCTATCTTCAATGGTGAGGTTTTCGACGACCCACCTAATCATATCAGTGTATGGGAGGATTTTAGCCCTTGCTCCAATCCTATGAAGGAAGGAATAGGAAGCATCCTTTAATTGAAGTCCCAAAGGTCTTGTTGACTTAGTTGTTGCTCTTGTGATAGTAATCTTGGAATGCTCGTCCTCAAGCCTATTGTATATGACCTCCTAAGTTGTTGCTCCTCAGTGAGCGTTGTAGACTGTATCAAAGAATATAGGAGCCATCTCTGTAAACTCGGATTCATTAATGCTGTACTTTTTGTATTTCTACATCACCTTCCTCAATGACGTGTCTTTTTTAGCTTGTCTGAAATGGACAAGATATATCAGCGCAGATGGTGTCGGGCAATTAAGACTGAAAGATTTTCTGAAATGACTTTGGATTGTGAGAAATTTTTAAATGAGATACTCAATGTTAACTACCCCTAACTTGGAAAATCATTATCTCTCCTCTGGCGCAAAACATTTATTAACCTATCAATGCGTTCATTTTTATATTAAAATACAATTATTTCACACGTTGGACGCTCTTATCCGCACATCGCAATCTTTAAAAGGATGCAATATAGCGTTTCCTACTCTATAAGATGAAATGCAATTGCAATTGTCACAATATCTCATTTCACAAATCGTTAATGGATATATTAGTGGCATAGATTAATTACTTACGATTTTTTGCGAAGTGCGATTTGTGAAATAACAAGGTGATTTTGATTGGGAAATTGTAACGGGAGGTTTGATCGCGCATTGCAATTTTTTAAAGGTGTTTTATAATATGAAGCGCGATTTGCGATTTGCGATGAGGATCACATCCTTGGGTTTTTTTCAAGATTTTTTTGAGGGAATTTCTTAGAGTAAGGTTTTATTATCCTAAGACAAAAAATTTAAAAAGGGTTCCCATTTATATCTCTAACCTTAGCTATTTTTATTCATAAATGGGGGGGTTGTTTCATAGTACAACAATTGACGATTCACTTGGGAGAATAAGTTATCTCTAGTAGTTTTCTGAAATTTCTAAAACTTTCATAGTAATTAGAGTTATAGGAATAATAATTACATGAGTTATAAAGTAAACAATATTTCTCTGGAATTGTAATCACTTACTCAATCTATTTATTCAACTACTTTACTCTTGTAATGATAAAAATACAAATGTTTACATCAGTCAACAATAATATTTAAAGTGATATAGCAGGTGTTTTCTACAGATTTGTTTTTGGTGTTTACTCATTTATCATAGATAGAGCCTCTACTGCCAGCAGGCGTTCATAGCCTCGATAGGGTTATATTTTAACCAACAATGATTCATTTCCCCATCTAAAGCAATTTACAAATTTCAAAATGATATTCACTTGCTTTTAATCTCACTTGGATCTTGTCCCTTTTTCCTTTTTAATATAATTTTTTCTTTTAGGTTTCTTAAAAGACATTGTCTAGGCTTGGTAACCTAATAATGACAATGCCATTCACTGGTTGTAACTAAACTGAACAAGCTGGTTGTTGATGAGACCCCTTGTCTTCTGATCGATGAGATCATTGGATATTACTTTGTTTTGATATGCAATATTGGTAATATCAGTTTAATTATTTCCCTATGACCATGGTAAGCAAGCTCGCAATGAGACTTTTTATCTTCTAAGTTTTGTATATTTTAGAATTAAACTCTGGAAAAAGAAAATTTTATCAGATGGGGTGAATCATTGGCTCTTTTAAGAGTTTTGGATGATAATGGTAGAGTTTTAAGATACTCCTCTGCAGAAAGTCCTTACTAGGTTAAAGATTATTTTATTGACTAATAACAAAACATTCATACTCTAAAAAGATAAGAGTTTGCTCATAGAATAAATTTTTTTTTAGTAAGATCAAGTTTTTACAAAGAAATCAGGTTTAATTTGGTACTCAAATGTCCTAATTATTTCTTTTAACCTTTACTTACTTATAGAAATGAAAAATCAGAAATATTATCAAAGATTTTATTCTGACAAGCCAAAATTAAATACCACTTAACCTTTATTTTCCTAAGAATCTTAAAGGTGATATGATACAAAATTGGAAGAGGCTATCTTCTAATGAAATTATTTTTTCAAAATTTTCCAATTAACGGGCACAAAATCCTTCTTACCGAACACGTCTTGTAGACAAAACATTGATTGTCCAATTTTCTCAATCATTTGAAAAGGGGGCCAAGCCATAGTCTTTAGAATTTGGTATGTTTACCTTTTTCTTCGTGTGCTTTGTCCTATTTCAAAACAAAATCACCTACTTCAAAAGTTTTTTGACTGGCAGAGGTTGTATCAAAAGAGGCTTTGACTAATTGTTGATGATGGAAGTGGGTTGCTTTGGCCTTTCCTCGTTCTTCTTCAAGCTTAAGAATATGAAATTGTCTAGCTTGTAGAGAAGAAGAAGGGTTTTCATTGATGAATTGCACTAGGGCAAGAGATGGGATTGCTATGTTTGTGGGAAGAACAACTTCTTTTCCACAAACTAAAGCAAAAGGAAAACAACTGATAGAGGCCTTCTAGTTAATTCTGTCTGCCCATAGAGGAAATGTCAATGCTTTGTGCCAATTCCTATGATTTTGGTCAATAGTCCTTTTGATAATTTTGATGAGTTTTTTTTTTGTTGATTCTACTAATCCATTCCCTTGTGGATAATAGTTGGCTAAATATTTTGATTTAAAACCTCGCTTTAGAGAAAACTCTACCATTGCATTTCCAGAAAAATAGGATGCATTTTCAAACATTAAAGCTGGGGGTAAGCCAAACCTAATAATTATGTATTGATCAATGAAATTCGTAATGTTTTCTATATTACCCATCTTTTGGGGGATAGCTTATACCCATTTTTTAAAATATCAGTAACTGTAAGAATCAATCTATGATGTTTGGAAGAGTTAGGAACAATCTCACCAATTATGTCTAATCCCCATTGTTCGAATGGTTGTTGGATGTTTACTGGTTGTAGAGGGAATGCTGACTTCCTTTCTCTTTCGGCTGTGGTTTGACAAGTTTTACAATTTCTTGCATATTCGTGTGCATCCTTAAATATTGTTGGCAAATAATATCCTGCATGTAGGATTTTGTGAGTTGTGGTATTTCCTCTGAAATGTCCTCCAGCTGGTCCATCATGTAATTCCTGCATGACCTTTTCAGCTTCAGGTTTCTCCAAGCATCTTAACAATACTAAATCATAATTTTTTGTAAACAATACATCATTGACTAATTCATATTGATTTGATTTCAACCTTAAGGCACGCTTTGTTTTATAATTAAGATGCATAGGAGCATATCCATTCTTAAAATAAAATTTCAAATCAGCATATTGTGATTGTGTATCATTGAGGATTACCTCTGATATTTGTACTTCATTACCTTGATCTTCTTCTGCTGATAACCGGGAAGACCCTGTTAACATCCTGCAAAAACCTTGGCCACTAACAATCTTAGTTGGCCAGATTTCTACATCATATTCTTGAACCGTAGTAACCCAATTGACTCTTTCCTCCCCTACTTCTCTGTGGATTAATAATTGTCTTACTTCAGGGTAGGGTAGTACTATCTTTGTATGGGCCTTGAGAAAAAAAATTATGAAATTTTTCAAGGTTTTAAAAACTACAAATGCTTGTTTCTCGATAGATGAATAATTTAACTCAACACCTTGCAAGTTAGAACTGAAAAAACAGATGGCTGCCTCGATGTTTTCATCATTAAACTGTGTTAAAACTACTGCATATGATGTATCATATGAAAACACATATAATAAAAAAAAATTGAGAAAGTCGGGATTTTTCAACAAAGGAGCATTAACAATGGTTTTTTAATCAACTCAGATGACTCCCTTTCATGTTTTCCCCATTTAAAAACTACGTTTTCTTGTATCATTGTCTGAAGGGGTAAGACGATCTATGAAAAACATGGAACAAATCTTTTTAACAAATTAATTTGGCCTAGGAATGATTGCATAGTCCTTTTGTTATGTGGGAGAGGAATATTTTTGATCTCTTGGACTCTATCAGGATCACTATAAATCTCTTTTTTGGACACTACAAACTGAAGAAGTTTGCCTTTTGATAAAGCAAAATAAGTTTTTTTTTGGATTTAAGGAAATGCCATATTTCTTGCATCTTTCAAAAATGTGCTTTAGGTCACTTAAATGATAGTTCCTTTCGTTATAATAGACTGTGATGTCATCTAAGTAAATAACAATAGATTTATTAATCAGACCTTTGAAGGCAATATCCATAGCACGTTGAAATGTAGCACCTGTGTTAATGAGTCCAAAAGGCATCTTATAATCTTCTGATAGGCCTATGTTCCCCAGTTGGTCTTGAATGTTTTTTTAATATGTCATCTAGTTGCAAAAGAATTTGATTATATCCTGAGAATCCATCTAGAAAAGACATTAATTCGAAACCTGCAACTGATTTCAATATTTGCTCCATGGTAGGCAAAGGAAAGTTATATTTTTGACAAGTTTTATTCAGGTTCCTAAAATCAATACAAATCCTAATATTACTGTTCTTTTTCCTTACAGGCACCATAATTGATACCTACTTAGAGTGTCTAGCAGTGAAGATTATTTTGGCTTTTAGAAGCTTGTTCAATTTAGATTTGGTTTGAATCTCAAGGTTTGGGTGAATTTTGCGAAGCTTCTGTTGAACTGGATTTTCATTCAAAGTCATAGGTACGGTATGTTGAATCACAGAGGTATCATAGGTTTTGAGATCTGTGTAATCCCAGGCGAAGACACCTTTGTATGTTTTTAACAACCTAATGAATGATATTTTTTCTCCTGATGATAGGCCAAGACCTAGGTTGACATTTTTAGGTTTTTCGTTTGACCCTAAGTTTACTACTTCAAATATCAAAGTTGAACTTTGAGTTTTGGAGTTAGTAATTTTCTTGAATATATCCTTCAGATCATAGAGATCTTCCATCATAACTATAGACTTCGGGATTGGGTTTTGATTCTGATCATTTTTAATTTGTAGATCATGCTCTTGTTCATCTATGATCTATTCCTCATAGGACCCTTCTGATGTAATGAAATTATCTATATCCGCATCATTATTGAATACTCTCCAAATTGTTACATTATTAGGAATAGATGGCCTAAACATTAACTCTATTGAAAATATGTTTGGACTGAAATCTTCCGAGACTATAAGCTTGGATGCCACATTAGCAAGTATGTCAGCACTTGCATTTTGTAGTCTAGGAACTGAAGAAATGTTAAAAGAAGAGAAATGAGAAGTCAGAATTTGGGCTAATGACTGATAATGTTTAAGGTGCCCAGAGACACAATGAATTGTGTTTCTTACCTTCTTCACAAGTATTTCAGAATCACCATAGACTTGCAGATATTTGACATTAAGACCAATGGCTTTATACAGTCATTGGATCAATGCTTCATATTCAGCGATATTATTGGTGCACTAAAATTCAAGTATGCAGTCTAACACGATGTTTTCTCATTGTATATTGATCAAAATGCATCCTGCACCTGCACTGTCTTCAGATTTGGAACGCTCAAAATAGAGAGTCTAAAACAAAGAATTATTTGAAATTTTATCTACTAAATTTACACACTTGTAAGCATCTGTTTGTGAATTTTTTTTCTATTTAAGACACTATGGCATTATCTGGAAAGGGATACCTCTGAGCATTAAAGGATCCCAAAGATGACTCAGTCGCGTAATTTCCAATGATGTTATTGGTGAAGGCAAGAGGTTCATTGCTTCCCTCAAGGTCAGTGAGCGTATATTTCATGAACTTTTCTCGGTCTACCCTGATTCGGTTTTGTTTACCATTATGTGGCAACCACATGTGAGACCAATCAGTTGCGAAGTAACCATGCAAATTTTCAGACCAATTCCTACTTAATATTTAACCATAAAATTTAGGGATATCAACCACTAAAATATCAATTATTTGGGAAACTTTTGGATTAGAGGAAAGCCTAATTGAAACTGATGCTATTTCTCCAAGTACCTTTACTTTTGTCCTCTCTAATTGAACTATGTGTACTGCAGATTTTTGAGGTGTAATATTGAATTTGGTGCACACAACTCTTGGCATAATATTTGAAGAGGCTCCTAAATCAACAAGGTAGTTATGAACATTTCTGTTGAAAATTTTGTAAGTGAGCAGAAATGGAGGAATATGAGAAATAGATCTATCACCAATTAGGACTAAATCTAAAGCATCTACTTTGTTGGAGGATGATTGAGGTTTCATATCATAGGAAGATTGGGTAACTATAGCAGATGGCATAGGGGATATAGGAACTGCTTTTAACTCTCTTAATAAGATTTTATGTTGTTGCTTAAGTTTAGTGAGTTCATGCAATGAAATGTTTGCTCTAGTATTTTTCATGCCTTTCACTATATTGTATTCCACTATGTCTCAGATTACCAATGTTTTGGAAGTTTTTGGAGGATCTAGAGGAATAGGATCAGTTTGACTAGTCTTATATTTCTTACTTAATGTTTTCTCCTTTACAAGAGTGTCATTTTGTTGCTTCTGATTTGTGATAGACATGTTAGGAGAGCTTTTACTTCTTATAGTCACTGGCATATCTTGTGCCTCTTCTTCAGTTGGGAGGATGAAATCCCACATTCCATTTAATTCAACTTTTTCTTCCGTTTTGGCTTCCTGTTCGGCTAGTGAGTCTTCTTCTACTTCTTGATCAGACTCAGCATTTGAAATGTTGTTGGAGGGTTGTGATGCAGAAGAAGGATTCCTTTTAAATGAGCGAAAAGGTTTCTTGGGATCAGAGGATTCTGTGACCTATTTCTTGATTTCAACCATTTCATTAGACATTGTTTTTAACACTTTCAGAAGACCTTCAAGATCAAAAGGCTCCTTTTAAGCTTTCTTTTTAGAATCATCCTTAAATGTTACTTTCTTTGACTTCCTCTCGTCTTTTTGCGATCTCTTTTACAAATCTATAATCCTTGTTTCTACAGACATGGATTCTTTCATGTTTTGTACAAGGGTAGCCTTATTGGCTCTATGTATGAAAATCACAATATTAAAAGGAAGAGACGATATATACCATTCTACTTGTACATCTACTGCAGGTTTTGAGGCAGCTGGGATTTTATTTAGCAATTTGTTAAATTTGAAGTTGAATTCTTTGATCCTTTCATCTGAATTAGCTTTTAAGTTAGAAATATCATTGATCAAGGATGCTATGGTTCTATTGTCAGCGAATTTTGTAGGAAATATTTCTTGAAAGTATCATAGTCCCTAATTGAACCTGCTAGAAGGGAAAAATACCAAGATCCAACAGATCCTTGGAAGGTATAAGGGAATAGTTTGATTACAACATCTTCATGTGCAACTCCATTAAGATTCATGGCTAATAAAAATTTATTTATATGTTCTTCAACTGGAAGACCATCATTAGGATTGTACTTCGATAGCCAATTTCCTGGGTTTGTTGGGAGCACATTTGGATTTGCAACCAGGACAGCACCAGGGTTTGTCCAACATTGAGCGGGTTGACTGGCCATAACTTGAGTTGGATACTGAGAAGATGGGAAGGCCGATCCAGAAGTAGGTATAGATGGCAAAGAACTTGCTACTAGGTTAGTACTACTAGTGGTAGTACTAATTGGAGAAGTGGATAGTTGAGAAGTTGTGGATTGAGTAGAAGTGAATGGGGAAGCGAATATATGGAAAGGTAATGTGATCTTGCTGGTATCCGATTCAGATCTTGGTGACGTAACTTTCCTATGTTGTGGAGGGATGGGAAACTCCAAATGGGTTACTCCACCCCTTTCACTTTGCAATCTAGTTAATACACCGGTTTTTTGGAATAAGGAAGTAACACTTTCTTCAGAAACTTCGGGCCTCTCTGGTTTCTCAACATAAATGGATATATGTTCCAATCTATGTATCAAAGAATGGACTTAGGGAGACTCAGGAGTGTAATCTGGGGAATATGGTTATCTTACTACTTCGGGGGATGAGGGAGATGTTTTTATAACTTCAGATTTCTGATCGGGAGATTCTGAATGAGATCTACTAGGTGTAGAAGTTGTGGAGGGGTTTTGACTCTTATGAATGTTTTTCGATTGATATTTAGGTTTATATGCCATTCATAGCTAGATGGCCCTCCTTCTAGTGCCAAAATGTTGTGGCCTCGGAATTCTCCTACCCCAACATGGGGGATAACCACCCGGTCCAGACCTTAAGACAACATCTTTTCCATTTAAAGTGGTGGTTCCGGCTAGGGATAATGGGACCAATTTCCCAGTGTGGGTTTTAAGATGAGAGTGGGTGGTTCACGAGTGATTGTAATAGAATAATGATAATTTAAATGACCTATTCTATCGTGCAAATCTCTTACTAACTTATTCTAATATAAACCTGGGCATTTAATTGTGGTGTGTGATCTACAAAGATATATGCTTAACATGTGATAATAAAGATCAATCACGCATCAATAGAGATGATAACGTATAAAGATAATTTCTTTGAATAAATAGTTAGTAAAATAAATATATAAATATATCGCATATATGATGAGTTATATATGAAAATCAACAATTTCAGCTAGGCATCATACAATAGTGCAATTAATGCTTAACAAAAGGGATAAATCTCATATACAATTCATGAAAGTAAAGTGTTGTCACTAATTAAACAAAAACATAATCAATCATACAAGATAATAGTACCATATGTGTGAAGTTCTGCTCATTTGACTAATGACATGGATCAACTTCTTTCTTCAAATCAAATTATCTCCCAAGAACACAATAGTGCATCACGAAAGGAAAGTAGTTTGATATCTAAAAGAAACTATCATGTTCCATAGTTTCACCAAAGAATTCACAAACTTACAAAAGTGCATTGTTTACAAATGTTTTTGATAAAATTCTGGACCCTTCTCTAAATGCATGAGAAGGGTATAAATAATATTCTAACTAATGTGCAAAAATAGATTATACAAAAATCTGAGTGGGTTTAAAAAAACCTTCCTCCTAACTAGTTAACTAACTCTAAAAATAAACAGTGGCTTGATAAGCAAAGGCTAAGATGATGATTTTTTATTTGCCAGCTTGTCCTTCAAATCACATATATCATTCATTGGTTTGAGTTGAGGAGGTGCCCGGAAATGTGTCTTGAGTTGTCCTGCGAAAATCACATTGGTGAGAGGTGGCATCATCTGCTGAGTCGAATGAAGTGAGAAGTTAAGGGTCATGATTTGGTTGTGCGGCTTGACGAGGTATTGCCAATAAGAATCCTAGTCAGTCTTGGTCAATTTTTCCATCGCTTTCCTTTGAGTCTCTGCCTTTTTCTGCCAGCTTTTATGCAAAGCACCTAGATTAGGAATTTCTTTTATATTTCCTTCCTTTACCAGGTTGGTGACAAACAGAGTGTGGTTCAACACCTTGATTATATTCTTTGATACCCTAGCTGCCCTTGCCACTACTAGCTTGGCTTGCTTGATTCTCATGTCCTAATCCGTGATAATAATGTCTTTGTGTGTCTCCTCAATCTCAGGCAGATTGACTTTCCTTCCATCTTCTACTTCCTGCCATTCGATGAACTCTGAGATGCTGGTGTTCAGATCAGTAAACTCGGTTCTCTGGTCAATCGCCTTATCTATTAACTGATTTCTAGTGATCACGTAAGGAGTAATGTGTGACATCTTTTAGGCAGAAGTGCTCTTACTGTTTCATCAGGAGGGAATTCAGCTCTAGCGCCTCTTTAACGAACTCTGCGGTAGTAGGAACTTCCTTATATTTTTCCACGAATTGTTGCAATTCTTGGAGTTACATGCTTTTGGCCGGTATATCAGCTTCATGACTTATCTTCAGGACCTCCATGATCTGTTGCAATTGGGAAATCTACTTATTTGCTTCCCTGTTCACACTTAATATCTCTTTTTCGAGCTACTGCTCGAGCTATGCAATCCTCTCCTCCTTTTCTCTAACAAATGTAGAGACTTCAGTAGCTTTGTCCATGGTGGCAGTTGCTTATGCTCATGTGAACTGTGACAATCTATTCAAGTTCTCAGATGGGTTGAAAGGAATGTCCCTCCAAACTATGTCCATTAGCTCATTTCCAGGTGAGAGCTACGGTGTTTCTACCCTTTTCCTTTTCCTATGTCTTGTTACTACAACCTTTTGGAGCGGGCTATAGAAAACATCAAGTGGAGGGTTTTCAGTCACTTTCAAGATGATCTCTTTTGTAAGTAGAGCAAGGATAATATCATTCTGCTGGGATGTTTTCACCTGCTCATCCATAGGCTTGGACTTCTCATCCATGGATTTGGAGTGCTTGTCCATAGACTTGGACTCTGTATTCTCCTGAATATGCAGAGGAGTTTGGCACTCCTTTGTTTCTTGGGTATCTATGATTTTGGGAGTGTCTTGTAGTTTTTTTATTAAACTAATCCCACTCCTACTCCAAACTGTTGCTTTTGACCTTTGCACTGATTTCTTTAGGTGGGGTGCTCATGACTTGTTTCTTGGATGACTACCTGTTGGACTTTGATGTATTATCTTTGTCATGGGCCTTCCTTGTATCTGATGTTTTCTCAATATTCACTCGAGATTCTATCTGAGAACTAGGCCCTTCATTGTTAACAGTCACATTGGGCATAGGCTTACTTCAATCTTCAACAAGTACATTGGGATTACTTCGAGCATTTCATTTCTGAATTCCAGAAATTTTTCAAAATCTTCAGGACTCAGGTTGGCTTTAGCCCATTCGAACGCTTGTTCGAAGCATTCAGTTGACTGTAATAGGTCTTCAAAATCATTATCCTCATGTTTGTATGGCTTGAGATTTACCACAATAGTGATGTTATATGCTACCTTGTCTGGATCAAATTTCCTTTTCGGTGAAGTATGAAGCGTGAGGGCTTCCATGCTTACTGACTCCTTAATTGCATGATTAAAATTTGCTAAAGAAAAAGAACCACACTCGACAGGAAAAGAGGGCCATACTCCTTATTTTCATTGAGAAATTTAGTTAGGCCTTTTCCCACGGTCTGGTGGGTGATTTCCCTTGCCAACAATTTATGAGAAAAATAAAAAGGAAGGTCAGGTGTGTTATCAAAAACCCTAATGTAGGTGACCCATTCGTCAATAAAATATTTTCCGACAACTCGAAGGTTTGTAGCGGCTTCTTGGGAAAACTTGAGGGCTTTCTTATTGAAAATTATTTGATGCAGGGGTAAAATAATAACATGACATATTTTATACAAATGGGGTGTATAATGGGATTCCCACATTTTCTTATGACTGATATTAATAGGGTAGGGGTCCTTTAAGGCCAATTTCTAACCCATGGTCGGAAATGTAGTGTAGAAACGAATGACGACCATAATGTAGGCACTAAAATAGAACAGAGGAAGGTTCTCTGGAGAGGAGGATATCTTCTGTCTATATTTGGTAATGATGGTGGCTAGGTTATTAGATAGGATGGTGGCCCAATTTATTATGTGGGAATTAACGCAGGCATCAATCAGAGGAATCCATTCTATGGAAAACTTAGCATTATTGGGTAACCCATATAGTCTACATAACATAGTAGCTACATAGTTGTAGGGGTTTTCCAAAGAGGCTATAGCATATATACCCAATTTTTCAAATTTGAATTTGTTCTCCAATACTCTCCAACACTGAATCAACTTGAAGGGGTCTTGGTTCTTCTTTGCAAAGTTGGCCACATATGTCTTGTCATATATATCCCGAGTGCCAAGTATATGGTACATTTTCTTCAAGTCCTCTATTCTAAATGACCGCATGAGTTCCATTATTGAATTCCTGAATTGCCTATCTTTAATGGTGAGGTTTTCGACCACCCACCTGATCATATCAGTGTATGGGAGAATTTTAGCCCTTGCTCCAATCCTATGAAGGAAGGAACATGAAGCATCCTTGAATTGAAGTCTCGAAGGTCTTGTTGAGTCAGTTGTTGCTCTTTCCGCTGTAATCTTGGGACGTTCTTCATCAAGCCTATTGTATATGACCTCCCAAGCTGTTTCTCCTCTTTGAGCACTGCAGACTGTATTAGAGAATATAGGAGCCATCCCTATAAACTTGGTTTCAGCAGTGCTCTACTTTTTCTATTTCTACATCACCTTCCTCAATGACATGTCTTTTGTAGCTTACCTGAAATCGACAAGATATATCAGTGCAAACGGTGTTGGGCAATTAAGACGGAAAGCTTTTCTGAAATGACCTTGGATAGTGAGAAAGGTTTAAAAGATACTCAACATTAACTACCCGTAACTTGGAAAATCATTACCTCTCCTCAAACCACTAAACATTTATTAACCTGTCAATCCATTCATTTTTATATTAAAACAAAATTATTTCACACACTTACCACTCTTATTCACACATGACAATATTGAAAAGGATGCAATATAGCTTTGCGTGTTCTATAATGCCAAATTTTATTGCGATTGTCGCAATATCACATTTCGCAAATCATTAATGGATGTCATAGTGGCATAACTTAATTACTTGCAATTTTTTGTGAAGTGCAATTTGCGAAATAACAAGGTGCTTTTGATCGAGATATCACAGTGAGAGGTTTGATCGCGTATCGTAATTTTTTAAATGTGTTTTATTGATCCAGGTAGCTCTAGAGACACATAGAGGACAAAGAGGACTCAAAAAATCTCAAACATAAAAGCGATCATAATGCTTTCAAACTGGGACCAGAGCATAGATCGTGTCGCCTTGATTGCAGTGGTGTGAATGGTTCGTCAAACCGCATTTGTATGCAAAAATTAGAAGCCATCGAAGTTGGGATGACTTTTTGCTGACTGGGCAGGCTTAAGGAGGCCGCAATTCAGACTTTTTCCAATAGACGGAATTCGGACGACTCTGGCCAGATTCCGGTAAAAATTGTTGCCTATTTGAAAAGACTCCTTCGGTCAAAAATCTGAATTTTTAACATTGCCTATTGTTTTTATAATTTAAAAAAATATAAAAAAATCGGGTGGGGGCCACCAACCCCACTACCCCCAACCACCATTTCACTATATACAAGCCACATTTAACTGAGGCCAATGTGGATCGAACCCACCCAGCACACGTGGGCCGGTCCCCACTGGGCTGCCCCATTTATGGTGCATACACCATAAAGGACGACACCACCTAAACGTACCACCATATAATGTGACCACAAGTTAGTGTGCCCAGACCTCAATTAACAAATGTATGATTGGTTAGTGTGGGAGGCATGGGGTGGGCCGCCCAATGTGGACCTGACCTCCTTTTTAATTCATTTTAGTTTCTAAAACCATAACGTGTAAAAAAAAGGAGGGGCGAGGTTTGACCACCCGACCCCTCCTCAACTAATGCCTATGTTTACCACAACACCAAATGGACTTCATTGGTATTTCCCCCTGAAGAATTATATAAACCCAACATTTGCCCAGCGTGCCCAAGCATGGAGGAACCAGGATTGGGCACGAATTTTGAGACAAGAGGAGGTAGTGCATGCAGTTCGAGGCACACTTTGCAAGAGGGCTAAATTTTCACTTTGTTAGAATTTGACAAATTTTATATGGTTTTTGTACTTATCGATGCCACGAATGCAATGGTGATATCCGTTTCTCCATTAGAGTTCTTCATTTTTTGGCCATTTTTCAGTATGCAGGTGGAACCATGACTATTGCAAAAACAGGGAGTGGAACCATGATCCTTGAAATTTTCTTGAGGAGGTAATTTTTCTCCATGTTGGAATATAGTCAAGTTTACAGTTGTTTTTTATGGTTTTCCGCAGGGATCGCAATGGAAAGGTCAGATTCTCCTTTGGAGTTATAGATTTCCAGTCCACCCATGGAGCAGAATCTTTAAGGAATCTAGGGGGAATCTAAAAGATTCCTTGAGCCCCAGATTCTCAATTTCTCAGAATTCAAAAATTTGACAGTCAATTTTGCACTATTCAATGCCATAAACCTGATGGTGAATTCAGATTTCTCATTTTCTCATTCTATTCTTCAACCACTTTTTTAAGTGGAATGCAGATGTCAGCGTTCATGTGCGAGCAGCCATTTCCATGCGATTGATGTCGTGAGATTGAGGGCACGAACAACTTCAACAGTTTGACATCTTCTTCTTTAGATGGCCCCTAGTTGTGAGGTATATGTAGTGTGTTCATGTACTTCTTTTGCTATGCATTGTGCTGCATAGATCCCTGGTTGATGTTTGATGAGGGATCTTGTTTATTACTTGTTTTCATGATTCCTACTTGATGTGACGCAGAATCATCTATGTGATGTAGCTGTTGTCATGATTTGCTATGTTATGTTTTGAGATCCCTTTTTTGTATGCTGATGGGATGCTCATGTTGTCGTCATGCATGTTTGCATTGAGATCCCTTTTATTCCATGTTGGCGGGATGCTCATCATGCATGAGTTTATGTCATACTGATAGGAGTCTTTTGACTGAGAGTTCCTGTAGCAAAACATCTCTTAGAGACATTCCTGCGTGATGGAATTTTCCTTGTATGACAACGACATCACCTCTATGTACATCATCACTATTGATGACACTTAATGCAACGGTCTACACCATCTTGACACTGGGGCCCAGAGACATAGTCCCTCCTAGATGAACTCCATTATCAATGGCTTATGTTTTCATGTGTTGATGATTGATATGTTCCTCTTATTTACAACATGCAGATGTATTCACTTATGCTCTTTTAAAATTTCAATTTAACACACCACAAAAGTAAAAGGTCTTAAAAGGGTCCTTCGTTACAACTGGACCTGGATCATTTATGATCATCACATGGAAAAGCATGATTTGCGATTTGCAATGAGGATCACATCCTTGGATTTTTTTGCAAGATTTTTTCGAGGCAATTTCTTAGAGTAAGGTTTTATTATCCTAAGACTAAAAATTTTAAAAGGGTCCCCATTTATATCTCTAACCTTAGCTATTGTTATTCATAAATGGGGTGGTTTTTCATAGTACAACTCATTGTTTATTTTCTGTGTTTTAGAATTCATATGCAGGTAATTTCTGTATGGGGTTAAAACCTACAAACACTCTGTCCCTCTAATTCACAAGTTACAACAATGACAATACATGATTATACATTATTGTAACTAATACAAATCATAGTAAGAAAGCTAGTAGCATAAGTGACAAGGACAATTGAGCTACGACTCACTAACGAAGGATGGAAGTACCTACAACGGAAGGAGAATACAAGTTTATTGTTTACTCTTTGTAGTATTTTCCTCCCATTAACAAAATAGTAAAGAAAAATAATAAAAGGTTTGTCCATCTACTAACTTTGAATTTTCACTAGCATCAAACCATCCAATCTATTCGTAAACAATCTTATTAAATGTCAATTATCTTATACATCACACAAGACTACCACAAGAACAAAAAAACAATACATCTGTGTTGGTCTCATGAGGAGGCATGTTTCTACCAAAACTATATACACAAGTTCCTAGAATCCGACATCTTTTTAAAGTTTTTGTGAAGGTTCATAAAAACTAGAAATAACACTTGAAAGCAAGAGACAAAAAAAAGGAAATGTAACTCAATGCACAACTGCTACAATGAATCCCATTGCATCCCAGTATGAATGCTGGAGTCTCTAGCTTGTTGAGAGATGTTAGGCGTAAAAGAAGAACATTTTTTCCATGTTTTACCTGACCATCCTCTTCATCTCCCTGATTTTTTACGAAAACCAAACCATGAGCCCTTATTTGGCTTGCTTTCGCTTATTTTAACATTCTTCTAGAGACCAAATCCACGAGGCAAGGACCATGAAAAAGAATCAGAGTTACAACTACCACCAATTCTCGATGATCAACTGCTTATAGATCGTCTAAATGACTTTCGACTACTAACACTGCCAATGGTATTGGAATCATCCAAATGTATTTCCATTTGATCAGGATCATTTTCACAGTGTTCTTTGGATTGATGCATTTCCTACAGATGTATAAGCTGGTATTATGCATCAGAAGGGTTCATCTTGAGCTAAAACTGACTAGAATGTCTAGAAATAGTCTAGAAATGTCTAGAAATGTCTAGAATAGTCAGTCTACTAATCATGTTGCTAAATACAAATTAAATTTGTTGCATGAAGAATGGAGATTAAAATTTTTACAAAGTCCATTGATAAGCACATGTTAACATCAATGGTGAAAGGAATGAAAATGAAATATCGCAGCTGATTTCTTTGTTGTTTGTTGATAAACTCTAGGAGTACCAGCTATGAAATGTAGTAATTCAAACCTATTATCGACAACTGCCACGTACACTCTTTTCATGACATTGGTTTTGGCGTACAAGATTGCAGACAATGTACAAGACTAAATTCTAGAAAAAGGATATCTCGTCTCCTATTTTCTTTCTTCTAAGAGTCACCTGACGTAGTTATCACATTATAGTAAGTCTTTCTGGTTTGGAAATTGAAAAACTGTGTCATTCCACCCACAATTGATCCTCTAATACAGATGCCATGCTTGCGCCAATTCAATGCCTCAGGGTTTCTTTTATGCATGAAACTATACAAAATTGGTTGCCTATTAGCTTTATTCTCTGGTGGTAACAAGAGTGATGAGGTAAAGACCATTGTGACCCCATTTGTTGCCATCAAACATCATGGAGGATGCCTATGTGAACTTGAATAATAGAGGATGTCGTTTATCAAAAGCCAAAACTAGATTTTTCAGTCAAATCCACTGCCTGGTTTGGGTATCCCTCTTTGCACTCCAATGGTGTTTCTTAGGCCCAAAAAAATACATGAACACTTCCTGCATGTCACTCGACTCTGTAAAGAATTTCAACGTAGCTTCTCCACAGATAATAGAAACAACTACTCCATCATAATTATAGGCTTGAAACATCATTTTAATTTTTGTAGAATATGGATATTTTATTCACAGCTTTATGAGTTGCATAGAGCCACAGGGGAAGCCCAAGCTAACAAGATCTACCCAAACCTTACTCACTAGGTTGCGATGAATTCATGAGCATACTCGATTTCAAAAATAGTTACAACGTCTCCCTCTGAAGCAAGTACATTCATCATGACACCAGTAATCAAGCATTCTTCATGACATTCATCCAAATCATTGTGCAAGAGCGTGTGTAATGCATGGAGGTGGGTCTATGATAGTTGGGTGTCTGAATGAGGTGCCAAGTTATATCTATTTTTCACTTAGACATGGAATAACAACCACATTTTTATACATATTATTTACTAAGCAATATGAATTGGTTCGTTTTATATGGATTATCTCTTCCTTTATTGATTGAAGGGTGAATGTGTTTTGGCTAGTGTAAACCATCATAGTGAGTGAAGTAGCAATAAGAGAAATACAATAGTTAAAGGAAAGTTATCAAGTAAGAAAAGAGAATTGAACTTGTAGAACAGGGTTTTATATACCACATGGCCTATGTAAGTGTTGTTTCTACAACATCAACGAATACATGGTGTGGAAAGACTATTACAGTGGAAAAACTTACCGAAGATATGAATGAGATGAATATTAAAGATGACAAGGTGGAAACCAATATTTAAAAGGTTGTTTATTGTTGATTTTTGTTGAATAGGATTAAATATTAGGGCCATGGAGAAGACATAAAACATATGTCACTATCTTTAACCATAAGTTGACATAGAGTTAAATATGGTATTAACAAATGCTTCACATGCATCATTTCCTCTCAATGTATTGAAAAGTAAGATTTCTTCATAGGAAATGAAAGCTACTGTAGTGGTTAGAAATGGCACAGAGATGGGCCATTACATGATTTATATATAATTTAAGAAACCATATGGTTCAATTAGGGTACAATTAATGATGTTTATTCTTTATAGTAACATGAAAAATTAGCTAAAAGTAAAATACATCAAAATCATTTTTATTTTAAATTCCAGAAACTAAAATATCCTTCTAGGAGTGTACTAAATTGTAACATTAAAACTGAATGAAAAATATGATATTTAATAGCGGTAAACCTTCAA
Source organism: Pinus taeda (assembly GCA_000404065.3). Taxonomy (NCBI): domain Eukaryota; kingdom Viridiplantae; phylum Streptophyta; class Pinopsida; order Pinales; family Pinaceae; genus Pinus; species Pinus taeda. The sequence goes on along the minus strand of APFE031646362.1, from coordinate 125,986 downwards.
CCATAACAATACTCACTAATTAAATGATTAAAATAACAACATAATGAAATAAATCAAGGTTTGATATAGTATAAGATGCAGTGATGTTGAATACCAGAGTAATAATATCCAATACAATAGCTAGGTGTAATTATACTAGTATTAATTACAAGGTATCATCAAAACTTTGCAGTTTCTTCTAGATTGGTACTAGGATGAGTGACCTATTGAGAACTCTTACTATTGCATTCTCTTTTCATGCATAATGAACTATACAAGGAGCACAATGAAAATGGGAAACATGTTTGAGATAAGCCTTGGACCTAGGGCATGATGAATGTAAGAGGTAAATGATATATGATATGAAGGGTGCTTTGGAGATTCAGATAATTGAGTAAACAAACTAGTCTAAAGTCTATTAGATTCTCTCTTGCAAAACAATCACATGAGCATGGCTAAAGTATTTTTGTAATTGAAATTTTCTAAATCTTCTCATTAACATTCCTTGTGTTTCTTTCATTTGTATTTAAGGCCAGTTAAGCCTCCTTTGAATTTAATCCCTTATGATATGTTCTTATAGCACTCTTTCACATCCTTTCATACTCTTGTCAATTTTTTGAAATATTAATGGAATCCTTCTTTTGTTTCCTGAACATGAAACAACAAAATGACAAATGGCTTTGGAAAATATTTGGATAGATAATACAAGTTTATTAAAGTCGAAAACATGACCACAATATTAGGTTAATGGAACTAAAAAAGTATATCCAATGTAGGTACAAAGTAGGAGTGCAAAAGAAAATCCTAGTGTACATGTTTGGTTTTCCATGTAATATAATGTTCCAACAACTATTGTATGCATATTACTTGATGTGCAATGCTTGCTTATTGACATGCATGTCAGAATAAGTTGTTTTTCTAAATCTTTCTAACATTGAATGCGGTCACTAGGAGGTTTTATTTCTACAGTAAAATCTTGAGCTTATCAATATATTGCATCAAGCTATAGCATAATATGTAGAGATAAAGTTCAGTAGGTAAGGTATATATTATGACTACCCACTATAACTCAAAGGGATCAATTGCAACATACATGCATTGTCAGTCAAGCGATATTTCCAACATAAAAATGTCAACTTAAATGAGCTAAGATGTTATTTATTTCAATCAACGTAAAATATTAGGACGTACCCTTATGAAAATCATAAGGGTAACCAACTTCTCCTTGCCTTAGTCAAAGTTCTTGACTTAGAGGTAAATTATTTGAAACCAATTTGAAAAGCAAACTAAATTTCAAATGTTCATGACTTTAAACATGCTACATGGGGCATATCGCATAGGGTCCTAATTTAGTGGGTGGGTATCCCCATGTCCCCACAACAAAATCCTATACCATCTATCCTCTCAATGCTCAAATTGGATGAATCATTCCATTGCATGTAACAATAACGGCCAATACAATGTGTCTTAGTTTCTTCAATTATGCATATGCTTCATATTTATGTTTTCAACATTGATAAAAATATAACACCCCACAAAGTAGTTCAATATTTATTTAGAATACTTGTGAGAGATTTTTGGAGCTTAAAATGTGGTAACATAATCAACCAAATAAGTTTCTAATGGTTAAGGAAATGTTGTGCTTGTTTAGTGAAGAGAAGGTCAATTGCAATTCAACCACAAAAATGGGAGCTAATCACATCATCCTATAAACAATATAATGATTTCATATGAAATTCTAATGAATGTAAGGTGAAAAGATACTAATAGGAAATTGACTTCAAAATATATGGTAATAGGGTCATATATTCACTTAAGGTAAAATGTTGATACAACCAACAATCATACAGAGGTTATCCACTAAGAGTGAAAAGCCACAAGAATTCGGGCCTCACATACCTGTTGCTAGAATAAGTTGACTATGCTAGCATACTAAATTGATAGGGACTGAAGGGTTCTTATATTGCACCCTAAATGAGAATTTAAATTTACCAATAGATCTTGGTTCAATCCCAAGGAAGAACACATTTCCAATTGGAGGATGAGACCGTATGTTAGTCCAAGTTGTATTTGATAAAATAGATACCCCTTAGTGTTGGCTTTGTACTCAAAGGTTATCATATTATAAAGATGGTAATGTATAGCAGTTTAACCCTCTAATGTCAAAAAAAGGTGACCAAAATAAATGGTAAGTTAACCAAACATGGTCCCCCACAACAATTTGAATCCAAAATGGGTGGCGATTTTATAAGGAATCAATTGTTCCAACTCCAACATACTTATGACATATGTGTAAATGTGGCATGCCATTTTATAGCTCATAACTTCTCAAACTAAGTGTATTTGTGACAAGGGATACTAGGGTACAATGGCTTGACTCTTAATTAATGGAAAAATAAAATAAAATTGTATAACATTGTAGGGTTTGAAAGAATTGTTCAAATGTTAAAAGTCTAGAAAACATAGAAACAACTAGGGAAAGACATTCTTGAAACAACATATCAATTTGACCACTCTTTAATAGAAATATTGATAGGTATAATGCAACACATTTATAGAATAGTATGTGGTCATACAATGATGTGCATTTATAATAGTAGTCTATGGTCCTACAATGCGATGCATTTTGTAGAACACCTTGTGATCCAATATAGATAAAAATTATGAATAGTAAACTTCTGATGTCACTCGTTAGTAACTTATGACTTCCAAACTAGACTATTGTTGAAATGGCTGATTGGTTTAAGTTGATCCCAAACACCATTTCATGTTTAATAATCATAACATTGATATGATATTGCTTTACATAAAAGGCCATTGTAATTTGATAAATGGGTAAGTTAAAATAAAAAAACTAGGCCTAAACAATAAAATTATTAGGTACCCACCTAATAGCATGGTTTGTGGAACAAAATCTTCCACAAAGCCTTAATCCCAATTCCAATGCTCGAGAAAATCACATTGTTATTTCTCAATATAGCATATACATCAAAATGTAACAATTCTATCGTTAGTTCCTTAATGAGGTGAATGTCTTGCTAAGATCTATACCAGGGTTTTAGTTTCACTATGCCCTACCCAACCAAATAACATGAGCTCTTGGGGAGTGAAGCCTAGGCAATTTTGGTGAAATAGTAAGCCATCATTTACCTAGCATCTCAGCTAAAGGAATTTGTGATTGTATGTTTATGTGTGAGTATTAAAAAAATCCTTTAACTATTGAACACTCTCTATTTATTGGCACAAGAAAGAGAAAATTTCACCAAGTCAAAACCACAATGGGACATGTTGCAAATTATCTTCTAAAATTAGAAAAATATATTATCCCTCTTTCTATAATTATTGTAAATCTTAACAATTGTCATCAATCTCAAATAATAAATTAATGAAAGCTGGAACTCAAACTCAAATAATCAAGTCAAACTAAAACAATTTAAATGGTAGAATGAGTAGGGATTTTGATAAATTCTCCATTAAATAATGAAATAAATTAATGAAAGAAACCAAAAGATGGAATCTAAAGTGAATTTAAGCAATTAGACCAAGTGACAAGTTTAAGGAATTGTTCTATTCTAACCAGATTGACTAACCAGCATATCAAAACTATGGAAAAAAAGTTCAAGTGTTTTTGATGGTTTGATTTTTTAACAGTTATTGACCAGGCCTGGTCAGTTATTCAACACCTCCAGGCCTACCGATGTTTTATATAAAGACATCACCTTGCCCATTGTATTACATCTGCCTCCTAATTTTGTAGATTACTTTTGATAAGTTATAGCTCATTCTAAGGGAATTACTTTTGTTAGTTTTTTATATTCTGATTGCCATTTGGAAGTTCATATTGTGTATTGAATATAAGTGACTAGACATTACATTTCATTGATTAATGAACGTGAGAGCCACCTGTGTTTGACATTACCAATAGTTGGAAGTATTATTATCAAAGACAAGTTATGAAGAAATGCAACTTGTTTCTGCACTATTTTCTCTTTGCAATGCAACTTTTAGGGAAGGTTTCTTAAATCACTTTCAGAAATAATTGCTGAGATAAAAACCACTAGGAGCATATCATACACTGTACAACTACTCTATTTGGTTGTTGATTACAAAAGCCTGCAATCTCTACCACTCTATTTGGTCGTTGATTACAAAAGCCTACAATCTCTATTAGGAATACATTTCTACACTTACTGGATGAAAGAAAAAAAGAAAAATATGCTTAATTTCAATAGAAACCTAATTTATTCCTAAAATTTCGGTTAACTCATGAGCTTCTCTAGCCCCAAGTCTCGCTATTGTGTGGCCGATGAGAATGAGATTTCTAAATGGTATGAGGCCTCTTTCATTTCACACAAATATAACACGACAAAGAATTCTATGGACAACATACATGTAGAGGCGTTTAATATGTGACTCTTTCCGTGACATGAAAAATAAAGGTGAATATTCATAGAAAATACAGAAGTGAATGATCTCTGGAACTCTTTAATTAATATGCAGTATATGTTAATCATGATGTAAGAGATCCATTTCAAACTTCCCTAAAAGAAATGAAAAAGAGAGATGGGTGCACTGTGCCCACAAAGGGGAATTTATGTCAATGTCAGCTCTTAAGGTTTTAGCAAAGAACAAAAAATAAAGAAGATTCAAGCAAGAGGTAGAATTAAGTTGGAGACATTTGAAAAGCCGGAGAATGAATCAATTCAAAAATTTTGAATTTGAAATTGAAATAAATCCGCAGCCCGCCCATCAAATTTAATCCCTTACTATGTATCTTCAACTTTGTGTAAAGGGAGACTGCGTCGGTTCGGCGAGACCCACGGAAATAGATAATCAGAATCATTGATAAGGCATGATTGGTAAATGTCCAATCAACGGAAAGTGGACGTAGAAAAAGGTGCATATCGTTTGCCCTTCAACCCACGCTAGAGGGCACCTTTGCCCTTGAGCCTACGCTAGACGGCCAGTGGCAATTACTATAATACTGTATCTATGTCAATTTCAGTAGTGTCCCTGCGAAAAACAGATAATCAGAATCATTGATAAGGCATGATTGGTAAATGTCCAATCGACGGAAAGCAACGGAAAGTGGACGTAGAAAAAGGTGCATATCGTTTGCCCTTCAACCCACGCTAGAGGGCACCTTTACCCTTGAGCCTACGCTAGAGGGCCAGTGGCAGTTACTAGCACATGATTAACAAGGAAATGGTTCAGTGTTCAATGTCACACACGAGTGATGGACGGGAGAAGACGCCTAACACGTTAACATTGATGCTGATATATGTCTCGTGTTAGTGAGGCACTAGGTCATGTTGAGGCTCACGAGGTATCTAGGTCATGTTGAGATGGGTTGGATTCTGGAATTTCAAAACAGGTTTATTGGTTGAGATGTTTTGGAATTTCAAAACAGATTTATTGGTTAAATTCGTAGGATTTCACACTTTCTCGATTTATCTTCACAATTTCAAACAAAAATGTCCAGTTTTAAAAAATTTTAATCATTAAACGACGACCAATTTACCCATGTATTGAGAGCTCCTCGGAGAGTGCAAATAAATGCTGGGCACAATGGTTCAATGTGTTCCATGTCTCACAGACTCACGAGTTGTAAAATCCCTTACACGTTCACGTTGATGTTGTATATGTCACGTGTTAGAGAGGTGAATAAAAGTTAAAACAACAATTTAGTGAAGGCAGTTTAAAGTCGGGTCAACAAATCATATAGAAATTGTGACAAGAGGTTGGTAAAAGGCCGTCATCTTGATCTTCATTAATCTCAAATATTAAAAATCTGAATGCCTGTATAACTAATAGCTGCTTCTTGCTATTCAGCCGAGCACCGCACTTGTCTTTGTGTGCATGTGCCAGGGATAGCAATAGTATTGATAGACAATACTCGCGAAGATGGCAAAGCATCTCCGTGTGAGCACTATTCTATGGCTTGCTCTTGCCCTTTCTGCTCTTTCGATCTGCCGTGCAGCTGTTGGGGATATTGCCACCCAAGCCTTTTTCAGCAGAATTTTATCTGAAACTTCTGGTAGCTGCGCAGGAAAGACCACCTACAAATACAGTGACTTCATTGATGCGGCCAGTGCATTCCCTAGATTTGGTACAACTGGGCCTTCCGATGACAACAAAAGAGAAATTGTTGCTTTCTTTGCCAACGTTGCTCACGAGACTACCAGTAGGTGTATAATATTGTTTTTTTTAGAAATTGTAATTATTCGAGTATTTGTTAAATTTGGGAGAGTCCGTTAAAGTTTAGTGAGTTTGAGTAAAGTTATAGTTAGGGAAAAGTCGAATTTAAAGTGTGTATATATTAAATTATTTTGAGCTAGTAGTTAATCTAAAAGATATAAATATTTAAAACTTGGTTCATTATTATAATAAATCAAGTTTTTATCTTAAAAAATAAATATCTTTGGTTAATTATAATAAATCAATATTTTTTTAAAAAAATAAATATCTAAGACAATTAATCAAAATTTTGTGTAATCAAAAAAATATAAATACTCTTCATTTTAATCAATCATTTATGTTATTTGTACCTATCCTCGCTCTTTTCAACGGTTTTCACTTTATTATTTGTGCCTATCCTTTCTCTTTCCAACGGTTTTCACTTTACCTCTAAATCTATAGATTAATGTTTTGAATTTAGAAGTGGTTTTTGGTATACATTGACAAATATCGCGTCTGACCGATTGGCAGATCTGTGCTACGTGGAGGACATAGATAAGAGCGTCCACCGTGATCCCAGCAAAACGCAATATCCCTGTGCACCCGGAGAGCAATATTACGGCCGTGGCCCATTGCAACCTACAGGGTATGTACATTCTATATAAGTTTATAAGCATGAAATGATAAAAATTATATTTTAGTTTAATGTTTAATTTGAATGTTTAATTTGAATGTTTAGTGAACATTTGTTTGTGCAATTTTTGCAGAAACGCAAATTATGGTGGAGCTGGAAAATATCTGGGCGTGAACCTGCTGAATAACCCTCGAATACTGGCTCAGGATGGCCTAACGCCGTGGAAAAGCGCGCTCTGGTTTTGGAATGTGAACAGTAATTGCCATACCGCTATTACATCCGGTCAGGGATTCGGGGCAACCATTCAATCAATCAACGGAGCACTAGAATACAAAGGTAAAGCCACCGAATCAAAGTTAACGACCGCATCAACCATTATACGGTTGGGGATTTTTCTGGTAAAATTCCCAAAACAAATAATTAACTGACAATCATTATACGGTTGGAGATTTTTTTGGTAAAATCCCCAAAACAAACAATTAACTGAATACAGAGCAATGTTCTGTTTTCTCCTCAAGATCTTTTGCATAGGGAAGCCCTAAAAATTTTTTTATGAACAAAGCAGAGTTTCACAACCAACATAAACTTGTATTAATTTATAAACTGCCTGATACAATTGTCTTCCTCTCTCTCAGAGGGATTCACCAAAAACTTTCATCAAAAACAAAATTACCCTGCCTCTTTTACAAATGATTTTACAGTGCTGTGTAAAATCTTCTTTCACTGCTGTGTGAAAGTTTTTACATTTACTGCTGTATAATAAAAATTCTTACATAAGTTTACTGCTGTAAAATAAAAATAAAAAAAAAAATTCACATTCACGAATGTGTGAAATTTTCTAATGTAATTACATTAGAAATGCTCGGAATTTCACATTTCATATTCAAAATAAATAAAAAATTTACATTGCCTTCCCATTCGTTTCAACAAACCACAACAAGCACCTGTAAGAAGGAATCCAAAATTTTTGCTGTCGGTAGTCTTTTTCTTTTTACACTGTTGTGTTCTTCTTCGCTGCTGCGAACCCTCTGCTTCTCATCGCGTGTGCAAAATAAAAATAAAAAGTCAACACTTTCACAAAACATATTACATATGATTAATACATGCCCTATGAAAAACTTTAAATGTTTTACCTAAAACTATGACATTTCATTAAATACATTAAATAAAACAAGCGGTAAAAGTAAAAAATAATGTCCTGGCAGGTTGATGAAGATCCTTGTCCGTTGACTTGATCCGACGCAATTGGTACACCAAACTCACACAAACCAATCGAAGTTTAGCTTCCGGGGAGTGGGTGGTTTTGTGTTTGTACACAGGACGTGTGTCAGCAAGTCGGGGTGTTCGGAGGCCCTCTGACAGAAACAACTTTTTGCGAAAAGCAGTGCGAAATGTACTGTGGTTTTCTAAAGTGGCTTTCCTGAATAAATGTTGCGGGACTGTTCCGTTGTTATGGCAGTTGAAATTACGATTTCAACACTCCCCTTTAATTGCAACTGATGGGCATTCAGTCATACCCAAACATTTTCTCAAAACTCAAAGCTTTTCTGGTCCAGTGGCTTTGTCAGAATGTCTGCTACCTGTTCCTGAGTCCTGTAATGTTCTAAGATAATTTCTCCATTGCTCACCAATTCCCTGATGTAATGAAACCTCGTGTCAATGTGTTTCGTTCTCTTATAAAACACTGAATTCTTTGATAATGCAATAGCTGAGCTATTGTCACAAAAAATCACTGTTGTTTTTGTCTGTTCTTGGCCTAAGCTTCTTAACATCCTTCTCATCTAAACTGCTTGACATGTTGTTGCTGTAGCTGCCACATATTCTGCCTCTGCTGGAGACAATGCTACAATGGACTGCTTCTTAGAAGCCCATGAAATGGCTGCTGAACCCATGTGAAAAACATAACCGGAAATGCTTTTCCGATCATCTACACTTCCAGCCCAATCACTATCAGTGTATCCGACTAAATTTGAATGTTCTGAGACATTATATAAGATGTCAAACCTTTTAGTACCTTTAACATACCTCAGAATCTTTTTAGCTGCTTGCCAATGTGCTTCCTTTGGCCTCTCCATGAATCTGGAAATCAAACTAACATCAAACATTATGTCAGGTCTAGTTGCAGTTAAATACATAAGGCTGCCAACTATACTCTTGTACAAACTATGATCAAAATCCTTGCTGTTGTCCTCTTTGCTGAGTTTTAATCCCATTACCGTGGGAGTGATTGCTGTCTTGCATTCTTGCATATTAAATCTGCCCAACACTTCATTTACATATCTTGGTTGAGAGATAAAAATTCAATTTTCATTTTGATCTACTTCTATTCCTAAGAAGTATCTCAGCAAACCCATGTCATTCATTTCAAATTCCTCTTTCACGACTGCTTTGAAGTTTTAAATGAGGTAGTCATCATTACCTGTAAAAATCACATCATCAACATATAACACAACAATCAAAATTTGACCATCCTTTTCTTTGATGTAGACTGTGGGTTCTCCCTCACACTTGTCAAATCCATTCTCTAGTAGATAGGAATCTATCCTATTGTACCATGCTCTAGGCGCTTGCTTCAGCCCATAAAGAGCTTTCTTCAATTTGCACACTTTGTGCTCTTCACCTTTCTTCTCATAGCCTAGAGGTTGTTCAATATAGACCTCCTCCTTTAACACTCCATTTAGGAATGTTGAATTCACATCCATTTGGTAAACTTTCCACTTGTTTTGTGCTGCTATGGATAGCACTGCTCTCACGGTTTCCATTCTTGCAACCGGTGCGAAACTTTCCTCATATTCTCTCCCATACTGCTGCTTGTACCCTTTGACAACCAGCCTTGCCTTGTGTCTTTCAATTTTGCCTTCAGCATTGCACTTGGTCTTATAAACCCATTTGACTCCAATTAATTCTTTACCTTTTGGTAGCTCAACCAACTCCCATGTTTTGTTTCTCTCTATGGAAATCATTTCCTCATCCATACCTTCTATCCATTTCTTATCTTTAATTGCATCTTCAAAATGAATAGCGTCATCAACATGACAATACAAGGCAAATAAGGAATTCATTCTTTCATCATAAATGTCACTTAAGTTTCTGAACTTCTTACCTCTTTCACTCAGTGTGCAAGTGCTTGAAGATGCACTTGAATTTCCACTTTGTGGTGTGCTTGGAGAAGCACTTTCATTTCTCCTCAAGGGTGTTCCTT
>APFE031646362.1:67846-105977 GCA_000404065.3 Pinus taeda | reverse complement strand
TGGGTGAACCACGTTAAATATTGTGTTTATGTGCTTGACTGCTGTGTTAATTCTTCTGTGTGTTTATTAAATAGCTGTGCACCTGATCCAACATACAAGTGCTTTGAAATTTCGGAATTTTTCAAACACTTCACTTTTATTTTTCAAGAAATAAACCCAAGTTTTTCTTGTAAACTCATCAATGAATGTTAGAAAATATTGGCTGCCTGCTAAAGATGGAGTTTGCATCGGTCCACATACATCTGAGTGGACAATTTCTAAGGGTGCCTTTTCCCTTATGCTTTTCCCTGATGGAAAACTTTCTCTGTGTTGTTTCCCCAATATGCAACCTTCACAAAGGCTGTCCGGTTTCTCTATCAATGGTAATCCTCTAACCATTCCTTTTCTACTCAACAAGTTAAGACCTCCAAAGTTTAGATGTCCAAATCTCAAGTGCCACAACCAATTTTCATCCTTTGGCACACTTTAGAAAGCCTCTTGGGTAATTGCTACAATTACTTCTTTGTTTTTCAAATCTGCCCTTATTCTAAGAGGGAACATCCTATTCCTTGTCATCTTTACTTCAGCAATATATCTTTTGCTGTGTGCTATATCCATGATGGTGCATACATCATTCTTAAAGAAAACATTGTACCTCTTATGGACTAGCTGCCCAATACTCAAGAGGTTACACCTCATTCCAGGGACATAGTAGACATCTGCTATGGTTTTCTTTTTACCCTTCTTTGTAAATATTTTGACTTCTCCTTTTCCCATAACAGAAATTTTTCTATCAGTCCCAAGTGTAACTTCTGATTTCACATTTTGATCTAAAGCAGAAAATAGGGCTATATTTCCTGTCATATGGTTGCTGCAACCTGAGTCTAAAAACCATATGTCTTCACTATTTGTTTCAGTGATGTTACAAGCTATCAACACATTATTTTGGCTGATATTTTCTCTAGTGACATTGGCATTTGGTGTATTACTCATATCATGTTGTTTCTTCCTACATTCACTGACATAGTGCCCATATTTTTTGCAGTAGTAACATTGGACATTGGATTTTTGATACCTTTGTCCTTGAGCATGATATTGTCCTCTTTGTTGGTTGTTGCCTTGGCTTTGGTTCTGATTCGGATTGCTGCCTCTTCCTTGAGCATTTGTTGGGTTGTTCCTTCCACCTCTGTTTTGGCTTCTGCCTCTTCCTCTCTTGTTTCCTCTTCCTCTTCCAAAGGAAATCTGGGTCTTGAAGGCTTGCTCTAGAGATGAGTTTTCGTTTCTACTCAATCTCTGCTCATGTGTTATCAGTGATGCATGTAGCTCATCAACTGAAAAGTTTGAGAGATCCTTTGTCTCTTCAATGGTAGTGACAATAGCATCAAACTTTGAGGGTAAGACCCTCAATATTTTCTCCACAATCCTCCTTTCTTCAATGGTTTCTCCATGAGTCCTCATCTATGTGATCAGACCAATTACATGTGTGAAGAATGAGTCAATGTTGTCTCATTCCTTCATGTTAAGATTCTCAAAATCTCTCCTCAGCAACTGTAGTTTTGTTGTCTTCACTTTATCCATGCCTTGATAGGCTGTCTTGAGAGTTTGTCATGCTTCTTTGGATGTCTTAGCTGCTGCTATCCTTGGAAACACACTCTGGTCTACTGCTTGATACAAAAATACGAGGGCTTTTGAATCCTTCTTCCTATTACTCTTTAATAGATCTCTCTCCCTGATTTAATTTATTAAACTCATTTTCATCTGCTGGTTCTTCAAAACCATATTGAACTAATTCTCATAAATCTTGACAGGCAAACAGGGCTCTCATGGTTATTGCCCAATAGTCATAGTTTTTTCCATTGAACTGTGGGAATTGAGGATTAAACATACCTATGTTGGTGCTGGTGCTGGCCATTCTAGCATTCTTTAACTAAGCTTCTAAATCCTTGACTGTGTATTTAAAATATTGACTGTTTCTTCAACAGCAACACAAAAAAAAAATTGAGGAATACCTGAATCCTTTGCCTGAGACTTCACTTTGCTGGAGAAGGTTTACTGCTGCAACAAAAGGAACCTTCCTTCAGCTTCTTGAACACCTTCAAATAGCCTGAACCTGCTCTGATACCACTGTTGGGGATTTTTATGGTAAAATCCCAAAAACAAACAATTAACTTAATAGAGAGCAATGCTCTGTTTTCTCCTCAGGATCTTTTGCATAGGGAAGCCCCAATTTTTTTTTTATGAACAAAGCAGAGTTTCACAACCAACATAAACTTGTATTAATTTATAAACTGTCACAATAGTACTTGTATTAATTTATAAACTGTCACAATTGTCTTCCTCTCTCTTAGAGGGATTCACCAAAAACAAAATTACCCTGCCTCTTTTACAAATGATTTTACAGTGCTGTGTAAAATCTTCTTTCACTGCTGTGTGAAAGTTTTTACATTTACTGCTGTATAATAAAAATTCTTACATAAGTTTACTGCTGTAAAATAAAAATAAAAAAAATTCACATCCACCACTGTGTGAAACTTTCATTACATTAGAAATGCTCGGGATTTCACATTTCATATTAAAAAAAAAAAAAATTTACATTGCCTTCCCATTCGTATCAACAAACCAGAACAAACAGCTGTAAGAAGGAATCCAAAATTTTTACTGTCGGGAGTCTTTTTCTTTTTACACTGTTGTGTTCTTCTTAGCTGATGCGAACCCTCTGCTTCTCATCGCTTGTGCAAAATAAAAATAAAAAGTCAACACTTTCACAAAACATATTACATACGATTAATACATGCCGTATGAAAAACTTTAAATGTTTTACCTATGACATTTCATTAAATACATTAAATAAAACGTGCAGTAAAAGTAAAAATAATGTCCTCGCAGGTTATGAAGATCCTGTCCATTGACCTGATCGGACGCAATTCGCACACCAAACTCACACAAACCAATCCAAGTTTAGCTTCTGGGGAGTGGGTGGTTTTGTGTTCGTACACAGCATGCGTGTCAGCAAGTCGGGGTGTTGGGAGGACCTTTGACAGAAATAACTGTGCGAAATGTACTGTGGTTTTCTGAAGTGGTTTTTCGGAATAAATGTTGCGGGACTGTAGTTGAAATTACGATTTCAACATACACTAACTACTGCACCAATTTTGTGTAAATCCAAGAAACAACCTTCAATGTTAACAATACTTACTCACCACTTCAATTTTGGCAAGATCTCTAGAATTTTGGTTGAAATTACGATTTCAACATACACTAACCACTGCACCAGTTTGGTGTAAATCCAAGAAACAACCTTCAATGTTAACAATACTTATTCACCACTTCAATTCTGGCAAGATCTCTAGAATTTTGGTATTTGATATCGATTTACCATAATCTCATAAGAAAATTTTGATATCTGAAATCGATTTGCAAGTAATCTCATAATATTTGAAATCGATTGGTAAGTAATCTCATCACTGTTTTTCATCCTCACCACGACAACATTAAGCATCAACCATACCTCAAAATACTTCGTCACAATAATATTTTGTCCTGACCAATAACGGTGGTAGAGGCTAATAATTATTATTGCTAACGGAGAAGAACAGAGTTCGGTTCATATCGCGTGGTCAATGCCATGAAATTCTGCCACTTAAAAGTACAAATTTGGCGTAGACACAGCGACAGAAACTAATGTTTGCGTTAGCGAATTGTAGCCTTGCACCAAATACAAATAAAAATTCTTGAATGCTATTAAATTCTGCATTGATATGAAATGGATATGTAAATTTTGTAATAATATTTGGGTGCTTGGGATGCTATTAATTTTTGCCATTGGTACGAAATGGATGTGATCGGGGTGTACTTTAAGTATTAGGAGAGGTTTTATGTTTTTGTTTTATTGGGATAAGGATTATATAATTTTTAGATTTAATTTCTGCATTGGTACGAAATGGAGGTGTAGAATTCGTAATAATATTGGGGTGCAGTTTAAGTATTATGTGCGGTTTTATGTTTTTGCTTTATTGGAATAATATTATATAATTTTTTAGAATTTAAAGATATAATGTTAAGTGAGACTGTATATATATATATATATATAAATGAAATGAAATGTAAAGTTAAATTTAATAAATTTTTTAAATTAAATAAATCTAAATTATGAACACTGATAAATTTGTAACAATGGTTATAATATGTAATATTTGGCTTTGAAATTTATCCTCCAATAAGTTAATTTTTAATTTGAGTTTTTATTATTGGTTAATTTTGATTTTTTGATATAGGTTTATATTATTGTTTTATATTAATCTAATTTATTATTATATTTAGCATGGATATGTCCAATCATTCCTTCATTTAATTATTATTAATTTATTAAAATAGTTTTTTAATATATATAGTTTTATACTTTATGCTGAATGTTATTTTTTAAGTTTATATGTTACATAGTAAAAAATTGGAAAATAATATCTATTATTAAAAAAATAATGATGTGTTTTTATTGTGAGATTTTTTTATGGAAATTATTCATATTCATCATCTTCGACGCACTCTTGAATAATGCCCTACACTTCATTATGAACATGTCTTCTGCCTTAAGTATGCTCATATGACCATCCCCTTAGACATAACCAGCGACAACTTTTTGCACCTGCAGGGATTATGTATGGTAGGATGTTATATTGGACTAGTTCATAAGGTCCATCATTGAAACAACTATGATGCGGTTGTACACATGGCTTTGTGAAGCTCATACCCTTTTACTTTGACAATCGAGGACCATAGTGATCAGCGATAGAATTTTGAAACAGTAATCTAACGTGAAATTTTCATTTGGGATTACACCTTCAACAGTCGAGCTAAAATAATTGACTTAATTTGAATTTTGGGCTTAATCAAGGTGAGCTAACCCACTAGTCTAATTTGAATTTGAATTGATGGATATAATTTTTCCCCAAAAAAGAATTCTCCATTTCTATTGGAAATTTGATTGGAAATTGCATTTCATTTGGAGTTGATAAATGATGATTGAACCCTAGTTTGGGTTTTCATTGGCTTCGAATATAGCTCTTTTTCGTTTGTGTATCTTGGGGTCTAGTGTTCTCTGTAATGTGTGTTGACATTTTATGTAATGTTCTTTGATGGAAGGGAGGAAGAAGATTGTCAATGAAAAGAATGCAGAAGTTATGCTACAAACAACTCTACAAAACCAGATCGGGGTGCTACAAGAGAATATTGAGAAACTTAGACATTTAGGGGTTTTGGATGAACTCTTATTTTTTTATGTTTGTCTATAATGAAATTTGGGTTTAATTCTAGGTTTTGTAAGTTTTTCCCCTATTCCTAGATGCTTTATGTAACCCATTCACAAATCCTAGTTATTTACGGGATTTCACAGTTACATGGAGGATACATTTTACTTATTAGATTTGGTTATGGTGATAATATGATTTATGAGTTACATCGAGGATACATTTTACTTATTAGATCTAGTTATGGTGATAATATGATTTATGATTTACATGATATTGCTAAGGAGGATAATTCTATTTCGGGTTTTCGGAAAGGAAGTCTTAAAAAATCCCAATGAATTGTAGATGACATTTTAAGAAAGCACATATCATCAAGAACAAAAAGCTTTGCAAATGAGCAACAAAATAAACTTGTAGATGTAAGTGCATGATGTCCCATGCACCCCTTGGGCGTCGATGAATAGCACCTACCATATTTCAAAATTTATTTGCTTGAAATGAAATTATATTGTTTGCAATGGTCACTTTTCAATATTTTACAGTTTGTAACTTGATTGGATTGTATAATAATTTAGAAGCATGTGTATTTGATTAACGAGGAGAAGTCTACATACCTAGTAGGACAAATTTGAAAACAATGAAGTGAAACTTGTGTCATCCCAACATATAGAAACTTAATAAAATTGTCAACCACTTATTCCTTCATTCTATGTGGTCATGATATCAATGCGAAGATATTTGGGACAGGAAATGGGCAGTAAAATGTATCATTAGCTCTAAAGTTGAATATTTTTTGGTTTATTCTCTAGAATTGCAGCTACAGTAGTAACTTTATGTATTTCTATCTGTAGGTTATGAACCCTAATTTAGCAGCACCACCGTAAACATAGATAACTGAGAATGTTGAATGTGTTTTGAAACGTGTGATAGACTCAGTGGAGAGGAATGGTATACCTCTCAAACTTGACATCTACATAAAGCCCCAACAAGATAATAACCACCATAATTTATGGTGGAAATCCTCAGCGTTTATATTTATTTATAGCAAGGAGGGTCTATACGGTTTTAATGTTTCATTATTAAATACAAGAATATACCCATTTATGTTTTAACTCTAACCACTGAAAAGAGTTTGTGCGAGAGAGATTTTGGGGTTTGGATCCAGTGTTGCTTGGGTAGTCAATGTCAAAAAATGCAAGCCTGATTAGATTGTTAATGTTATACTAAAAGTAAATGCAAAGTTATGAATTTTATTTGAGGATAACTAGATTTGTATATCAAGTACCTTTCTTGATTTCATCATGATTATGCTATCATTTGGATTTTGAAAAGATTGGTGGGCAGAATTCATTATTGGTTGATAAGAAAAAAAAGTAACTTCCCCTTAGGTCATACATCTCTTCTGTAATAGTTGACCCTAATAAGTTTATATTCCCTTACGACTTGTGACAATGCCAGCTCCAAACCTCGTCAACCTTTTCTACTCTATTGTTGGTGTTGTACCTAAATCCCATATAAGGGTGATCTCTAGACTAAGCTTAATGGGAAAGAAAAAGTTTTAGGGATGAAAGAAAAAACTGGATCTAGAGGTTATTACACAGTACATTGTTCTAACTCTCCATCAATACATCAACTCTAGTGGGAAAAAATAGGACACCATCTATTTTAGGGCTTCACATGCCTCTCAAATATCATCATGAAAATCTACACAATGACAATACTAACAACAACCACAACATTCAATCTCCCTAGTGACATCTAGACAACCAGTTCGATTAAAGATACAACCGTATCATAGCCAAACTCATTTCAATGCACAATAATTTCTTTGTACCCATAGTCCATATCTATATAGCAAGAAGTACAACAATATCATTTTTCACCTCAATATGTTCATCAAGTATCGAGACTCCATCAGAAACAACAAATACAAGGGTCAAATTCCCCACAAACATCTTTTAGTAATCCTCATTTTTGTTAACAAGAGGAAAAATAACAACAAATGTAGCTAGGTTCGTCAACACTATCCAATTCTGGGACATTGTCGCTTACCAGTCCACCATTAATGTTGGTTGGTGGCCCAACAAAGAAACCCAACAAAGACATCGGGTTTGTGTTGAAAATTACAGTGAGAAATGTCAAAACTAACATCAAGAAAATCCTAATTTTATTTGTCCTTAAATTCAACTTGTAACATTTAACTAAGTTAATTTGACGTAGTTGGCTCAATAAATTTGAGTTGGAAGTTTATATAGAGTCATGTAGAGTGATCCCTAAATTTTAGGGGCTGAGGTTGAGTTCTTGTTCAATTGTAATTATTTAATTTAGTTTAACAGAGTTAAATTCAGTTAAACTAGTTCTAACTATTGGAGGAACTAATGAGAGGTCAAGTGAATTAAATTCGATTTAATTCGGATGCAGTGATCAATCAGATAACTCATAATTCACTCAAAAATTACTCATGCATGTCAGTTCAAAGGAAGACCCAGTTGAGATTATTGTTTAGGGACAATGTACTATAAATTGCAAAATCATCTAAATTAAATTGATGGTGCATGCAATCAGAGGAAGGCCTATGAATGGATTGTGCAGTTATGAGTGAGGAATTTCCTAATTAAAATGGGCTAATTCCCTAGGAAATTGTGCAAAGAAGTAGGATCTTGACAAGCAAGAAAATTTGGCTAAGTATTGGCTTGAGATAGTTTGTGAAGCATTGAGATAGATCGTACTTGTGCATAGATTGTTTGGTTTGAACAAGCATTGTATTTTCTTCTTAGATCTTCTGATTAATGCAATATACAGATAACAAGGGTTTTGAGCTGTGGCTTTCCCTAAAAAATTATTGTGTTATGTGAATGAAATTATTCCTTTTCTTCTTCTTGATTTCATCGACCAATTTTTGTTTCCACTCAAGAGTAGAGTAGATTCAAGTAAATTGTTTTAGCATAGTAGAATCTGTAGTTTGAATCTACAAGAATATTCTACATGGTAAATGAGCTGAAATCACTATAGAAGAGGAGAATACAAGTTTGTTGTGTAGGAGAAATCGAATTTGTAGTTTCATACATCAGAGCCAACAAGATGGCGTTCTACATTTTAAGACTTGAGTGTGCCCTTGAGGGTAGTTCAAATTACATAGTGTGGAAGGACAAGATGGAGGCAGTGTTGGAAGACAATGGGCTAAAGGAATTCATAGATCATGATATCCTGAAGCCTCCAACATTTGATGCTAAAGATATAGAGGAATGAAGAAAGTGTGTGGAAGAGGCAAGAAGGATTATCCTAGAAGGAGTTCAAGATCATATTGTCTCAAATCTCCATGGTAAGGAAAATCCATTTGCAATGTGGAAGGAATTGACGAACCTGTTTCAAAACAACAATGACCACAGGAAGCTAGAACTAAAGGAAAATGTTAGAAAAATCAAGATGGAGAAGGGTGACACAATCCCGAAGTACTTGACCAACTTCACGCAATGTCAGGATGTTATGTTCATGACCTACGAGAAATTCTAGAATGCCAACTATGCGAAGAAATACAACCGAAAGCACAGAATAAAATGATAAAAATAGAAAGTATTTTATTATTCAAAGATAAAAACAATGTTCACTATCCTCTTCGAGGGGGAAACCTCCAGCAGAGCATATCTCGATTACAAAATAAGAATCGATGATCTTTCCCTTCTAACTATGACTATTTATAGCTAAATGACCTTCAACAACCGAATGACTAGTGGTCCTTTGCATAACATGGGTAAACCACTTTATTTATTAATTATGGCCCATTGCAACTAATGGTGGTCCCTTTGTTAAATGTGGGTCAACCACTTACAATTATTAATACAGGCTTTATTAACTCTTCAACTAACTATAACTATGACTCGACCTTATTACATAAATAAAGGGGTTATGGTTGGACCCTAACATGCCCTCCCCATGAAAATAAGCCTTGTCCTCAAGGCCGAAGCTGTGGAAACTACTGAAGCATAGTGGTTGGTTCCCAGGTTGCATCATATGGAGAGGTGCCTTTCCACTTGACAAGGACTTCCTTGATCGTGTGGTCACACAGATGTCGTTCTCTCGTATCGAGGACCTGTTTAGGTTGGAGCCAGATTGAACCTTCTTCATCCAATTCGGGTACACCAATTTGAATTCCGCAATTGTTCCCCGCCACTTTCTTGAGGCATGATACATGGAAGACTAGATGGATTTTTGAAGTTGGTGGCAAGGCCAACTTGTAGGCTACTGCTCCAATACAATGAAGTATTTGATAAGGTCTGTAGAATTTTGGAACTAATTTTTGGGAGCCCTTTTCTTTGATCGATGTTTTCTTATATGGTTGCAGCCGTAGGAATACTTGATCCCCTTCTTGAGATGTGTGCTCTGAATGATGTTGGTCTACCTGTTACTTCATTTGATCATGAGCTTGATGGAAATTATCTTCAAGACGAGCTAGCTTGGCTGCATGGTTCTGTAGGAGTTGATCAATGGATTTCACCTTCGACCATCCAGGGATATAATAAATAGGTGAAGGTGGCAGTTGGTCATATGCTATTTCATATGGAGTCATCTTGGTGGCTTCATGATAGTTATTATTATACCACCATTCATCTAAAGGTGGCCACTGCACCCATTGGTACTGTTTTTCTGAAGTGAAGCACCTTAGGTATGTCTACAAACATTTGTTGACTGCATCAGTTTGACCATCAATTTGGGGATGATAGGAAGTACCTAGTTGGAGTTGGGTGCCTTGTAGCTTTAAAATTTCCTACCAAAAGTTACTGGTGAAAGTCAGGTCATGATCAGACACAATGGAAGTGGACATTCCATGTAGTTTGAAGATCTAGTCCATGAAAGCTTGAGCTACCAAAGTAGGGGTAAATGGGTGGGGTAGAGCGCTAAAATGAGCATATTTAGAAATTATGTCCATGACCACCATGATCACTGATTTGTTGCCTGACTTGGGTAGACCAGTAATGAAATCCATAGAGACATCCATCCAAACAGAGGCAGGGATTAGCAATGGTTGTAAGGTGCCTGGTAACTTGACTGTTTCTCCTTTGTAGAGTTTATACACATCACATTAAGCTACAAAAGTAAGAATGTAATTTTTTATGCCTGTCTAAAAGAAATAACAATGAGTGCGAGCATAAGTCTTCTAAAAGCCTACATGGCCTGCAGTGGGAGATGAGTGCAAATCGGCCAAAATGCGCGTTTTAAGGGTGGATGTCGGCGATATAACTACTCTATCCTTTAGCGAAGAATCTCATTCTTCCAAGAGTAGCCAACAGAGGAATTAGGATATGCTCTCAAGTTATTAATGATTTGGGAGAGAGAGGCATGTGAAAACCATTCCTTGCGGGCTTCTTCAGTCCAATCTGGTATGGGAAGAGCGATTGATAGCAGGGTGCTTTCATCCTCAAATTGGCGTGATAAAGCATCCATTACTACATTTTCGTGCCCTATTTTGTAAATTGTCTCATAATCATATCCCAACATTTTTGCCACACATTTATTTTGTTGTTACGAGAATAGACGTTGCTCCAAAAAATATTTGAGGATTTAATGGTCTATGCGGATTTGGAAACGCTGCCCCAATAAGTATGGTCGCCAGGTATCTACTGCATGTAAGATGGGCATGATCTCTTTCTCATAGGTAGATTGTCCCAAATGTTTCCCACTCATTTGTTGGTTGGTGAAATCCAAGGTTTGACCTTCCTGCATTAAGACAACACCAATACTAGTACCTAAATCATCACATTCAATCACAAAATATTTGGTGAAGTCGGGTAGTGCTAATACTGGAGTGGAACACATGGCCTATTTGAGAGCCATAAACACCTATTGTGCTACATCATTCCAGAGGAATGAATTTTTCTTGAGAAGGTTAGTGAGGGGTCTAGCAATGTGACCATAATTACGGAAAAAATTGCGATAGTAATTGGTGAGACCCAAGAATCCCCTCAAACTCTTGAATGTTTTTGGTTGGGGCCAATATTGCATTTCTTGTATCTTTTTGGGATCCACCCAGACACCTTCATGACCCACAATGTGTTAAAAATACTCGATTTCTTCCATGCCAAAAGAGCACTTAGGCAATTTGACAAATAATTTGTGATTCCAGAGCAGTTGCAAGATCTAGTCTACATGATGAAGATGTTTTTCCCAAGGTAGGTTGTAGATGAGAATGTCATCAAAGAAAACGAGGACAAATTTTTAGAGATATGGTTTCGACAGGTGATTCACGAGGCTTTGAAAAGTGGATGGGGCATTACAGAGACCAAATGGCATGACCAAGAATTCATAATGGCCTTCATGAGTTCAGAAAGCAGTCTTCGGAATGTCTACT
Source organism: Pinus taeda (assembly GCA_000404065.3). Taxonomy (NCBI): domain Eukaryota; kingdom Viridiplantae; phylum Streptophyta; class Pinopsida; order Pinales; family Pinaceae; genus Pinus; species Pinus taeda. The sequence continues at coordinate 94,409 of APFE031646362.1, read as the reverse complement.
TCTTTTAGGTGTATTTGGTGATGGCTAGATCAAAGGTCTAGCTTAGTAAAGAATTTAGCACCATGTAGTTCATCAAGAAGATCATCAACCACTGGGATAGGGAATTTTTCTTTGACAGTGAGCTTGTTGAGGGCCCGAAAGTCTAGACACATGCGCCATTCCCTATCTTTCTTGAGCACGATGACCACTAGTGTTGAATAAGGACTGATGTTAGGATGAATAACACCGGCTTCAAGGAGTTCCTTGATGATTTTTTTGATTTCATTCTTTTGGGAGAAAGGATATCGATATAGGCGCACATTTGGCAGTTATGCCCCGGGGACCAAATTGATGTTATAATCATGTTCCCCTCTAGAGGGTGGAAGCTCTTTAAGTTTGTCAAATACCTGTTGGTGGCAGTTTAAGACCTGTTGCATCTCAGAATGAATATGAAGAGTAGTGATTTCTATGGCCTGGATGGCATTAAACTCGATGATAACACCATGATGGCCCCTTTTCAACAACTTTTCCATTCGATGCGAGTTGATGATAGGAGCACCTGCCTGGAGCCCACAGAGGGTATGCATGTGGTCATTCTACTTAAAGCACATATATAACTCCTAGAAATCCATTGTGATTGGGCCTAGTGTGCGAAGCCATTCAACACCCAAGACAATGTCACAACCACCCATCTTAATCACAAACATGTGGGTCTTTAAGAAGTAGTCTCCCATCTGAAGTTTAATATTTTCGCAGAGGCCTTCACATTTCATTATCACCCCATCATTAACCAAGACATGGAAATTAGAGACTGCCCTTACAAAACAATGAATAAAGACTTGCTAATGGATAAAGTTATGAGTGATGCCACTATCAATCAATATTACTATAGCGATATGTTTAATAAAGCATCTGATTTTGAGAGTTTGAGGCAGATAAATGCCCGCCAAAGCATGTAGCGAAATAACTGGTTCCTATGGCATAGTTGTGAGCTCATTGTCCTGCTGGGTGTCCTCAACTTTGTCCTCTGGTCCCCCAAGGGGTGGGGATTCCTCAGATGAGATGTGATCAGTAACATCAATTTGAAAGAATTTGGGTTCCTTGCATTTATGCCCCGGGGAGCATTTTTCATCACAGCAGTAGCACAATCCTTGTTTTCTTCTTTAAGCCATTTCTGCTGGAGACACCTTTTGAACCTTAACTGTTTGGGTAGGGCCCTGAAACTAGGTGGGGCATCCCTTGGCTATGAAATTTGGATGAGGAGACTGGGAAGATAAAGCACGTTCGACTTCAACAGCTTTTGTGCAAGTGTCTATCCATGTATGCGGGTGGTGCATCCAAACATGTGCTTGGATGGCTTCTTTGAGACCACTTATAAAACATTCCAAGTAGAAATCATCTCCTAGACCTTCTGTTCGGATGGCCATGTCTGAAAGGCTGCAATGTAGTCTTTTATTGTGTCTGTCTATCAGAGATTAGTAAGACGACCCAAAAAATTAGATTCCTTCTCAAAGCGGTCACAAAGGGATTGCCAAGTTATTTTCCCGGGATATCATTTCCTATCCCACTATCACCATTTCCGTCTCTCTTGGTCCAACTAAATGGCTCTCACACGTAGTTTAGCTGCATCATCCTTGATATCATTTAGAATGAAATATTGTTCTATTTGTGCTACCCATGCTGCTGTATTAGAGCCATCAAATTTATACATGTCCATCTTGGGTGGCCGAGGATGGGAATGTTGGTGATTTGCATGGAAGTGAATATGATGGCTAGATTATCCTTTAAGGTATTCATCAATATTATGTTCCTCCTGATGCAACCCCAACGTCCTCTTTGTGGCGTTGTCAATGAATTGTATAATTTTCTGCAGTTCTTCAGGGAATGAATCCAACCTTCGTTCAAGGCACTCAATCTTCTCATTAGCCATGACTTGAGCTATGGTTTCTACCATACACAAATCTCTGTCACTTTACTTCACCTCAAAAAAATTTGGGACCGCCAAAAAATTGAAGCTGAAAAGTGAATGGTACCACTGCAATCAACTCATCGTCTTGAATCTTATGGGTTAAGTCTCTTGTAAGCATCCCAGAAGGCCTCAAATTTTTAATTTTTTTTACTCCGAAAAGAGTTTTACTCCCCGCTAATTAATACTGTAGTGGTCATATTCCGAAAAACTTGATCCTGCCCAATGTCCTGCAAAAAGCGGGCCCAGACTATAGGAGCCATAAGCCTTACTGCGTAGAGGATTAGATCTGCCTATGAAACCCGAACGAATGAATGTGAGTCGGACTACGGCGATGACAGAACCAAAACTACTAGATATGAATGGTACTGTGGCGGTAGAACCTCAACTGGTGGATTTGATTGTTGTGGAGGCGATAAAACCCCAACTGTGAGAGCTGAATCATACTATGGCGATAGAACCCCAACTAGTGGATCTGATCTGGCAAATAAGATAATGGGTGGCCTTCAAAGAGTTAGGGAACTATGGTCTCAAAGGAGTGTGAGGTGTTACATATCTCAATATACATAAGGGTCCAACAATAATACTTGGCCTAATATTTGAGGGCGCTAACTAAAGAGGATCACCCATACCCTTAGCCATACTACCCGACTACCCTATCGTACTCATGAGTAATCTGTTGGAGTGTTGTTTTTAGTGTACTGAAGTAGCAAGACGACCGAGGTCTTATCGAAGGCGAGGCTTTAGGTGAGCCGAGGGGGCTTCCAATATACCAAAGGGTACCGGGAAGGTAGTCCGTGCGCAGTTCTGTCTAATGTGCTACTACTCGAAGGGGTATCCACAAAGGTTACAAGGGAGTTCAACAAGTGTGACCACCTCCTATATTTCTTGTGTGAATTACTCCCCAAATCTACAGGTTTATGTGCTCAATGATAGATCTCGTGGTTTAAAGATGTTGAACACATCACTAGCCTCAAAAAAAAAAAAAAAAAATCTGCCAAAAATGGAGATACCACCGACCCTAGAAAGATCTCTGATACCACTTGTTATGCTCTTGACCTTTGAGAAATTCCAGAATGCCAAATATGTGAAGAAATACAACCCAAAACACAAAATAAAATGATAAAAACAACAAGTCTTTTATTATTTAGAGATAAAATCAACGTTCACTTGCCTCTTCGAGGGGGAAATCTCAAGCAGAGTAGAGCTTGATTACAAAATAAAACTCGATTATCTTTCCCTTCTAACTACGACTATTTATAGCTAAACGACCTTCAACAACCTAATGACTAGTGGTCCTTTTCATAACATGGGTTAACCACTTTATTTATTAATTATTGCTCATTGCAACTAACTGTGGTCACTTTCTTAAATGCGGGTCAACTACGAGCTTTATTGACTCTTTAACTAACTATAACTATGACTCGACCCTATTACATAAATAAAGGGGTTAAGGTTGGACCCTAACACAAGATAAGCTAGGAAGTGTCGGTGTTATAGTTGTTGAAGATGATTTGGTGAGCCTAACACTTCTAGGACTTCCCAAGAGTTGGCACAACTACCAGCACTCAATTAATGGGAGGGAGAAGCTACTAGAGTGAGAGAGATTGTGGTTCAACTTGGTAAAGGAAGAGATTCGGTGGAACACCAGAGATGGAACCTCATTCAAAGAACTAGAAAATGAATTTTCATTAGTCAACAAAGAAAATAAATCCAAGGGAAATAAGTCCCAAGGGGAGGAGGGAGGAAAGAAGAAGGACTTGTTGAACATCAGTTATTTTCACTATCATGAATTCGAGAACTATGCCACAAAATGTCCACAGAATAAAGCAAGAAAGAAGGAGCACGTAGTAGTAGCAGCAGATGAAGCTCTAGCTTCACAATTCAAACTTGATTTCACTCTCATTGCATCCATGGAAAGCACTGTAATGGGAAGAATGTTGTATCTCGACAACGATGCCTCACTCCATAGGAAGGGGAATAGAGATCTCTTCAGTGACATGGTGGAGAAAGACCTCAAATAGAACATAGATTTTGGAGATGTTGAGAGGTATAACATGACCGACATTAGTACTACTACTTTTTAGAGGGAATCTAACTCCCCTATTAGACTCAAAGATGTGATGTATGTTCCATGACTAAAGAATAATCTTGTTTCTGTTGAGGTATTGGAAGATCGTGGCTACGATGTAATCTTTAGTAAATGAAAGATTTTCCTTAAACACATCGCCATGGGACAGGTGAAACATATTGGTGTGCGAGTCAAGAACCTGCATGCTCTTGAGGTACAAGATGTGTGCAAAACCTTGAGGATCAAGGAAAATGTTAGAGACTTGTTGGTTGAGAGGGAGCATAAATTACCTCTCAACATGCAGCCTCAACAAGTTGTGGAAAAACCATAATTGGAAAAGGAGGAGACTGAGTGGAGACATCCACTCAAGCAGACACTTCTTGTAGGGGGAAATTTTGAGTGAAGTGGGCAAAGGGAGCACATGTAACCATACCTCCAGGTAAGAGGTGGGGCAATGTGAAGCAATAGTGCCAAGAGTGCATAAATTTGGGTAGGATCCATTGAGGTGTTTTTTTGTCTCATTGATCATTACCTTGCTACGGGGGCCCATAGTATTCAATAGCAGGAGGATCAATGTCACTCATATACTAAGAAGTGAACAACAATGTTGACAACAAAGTGGGAGGCTCAGTAGCAGAGTTAGAAACAACACAATTTTTCCCAGTAGACAGTTGCAGACACAGTTGATTCAATTCATTTTGTTTGGATGCCTTTTTGGTTGTAGATGTTGTAGTAGCAACAACAACAATGATAAGAGTTGCATGTAAAATGTTCCATAGGTACCAGATTGAGATAGAGTTAAATTCCTTTCTTTTTGAGAGGGAGTGTTGAAAATAGCAACAAGAAATGTTAAAAATGACATCAAGAAAATCGTAATTCAGTTTGTCCATAAATTAAATTAGGAAATAAATTGCAATTCTATTCTCATAGAAACTTGTAACAATTAACTAAGTTAATTTAACTTAGCTATCTTAGTAAATTCGAGTTGGGAGTCTATCTAGAGTAATGTAGAGTGATCCCTAAATTTTAGGGGCCCAAATTGAGTTTTTATTGAGTTGTAGTTATTTAATTCAGTTTAACTGAGTTAAATTTAGTTAAGCTAGTTCTAACTATTGGAGGAACTAGTGATAGGCCAAGTGAATTAAATTGGATTTAATTCACATGCAGTGATCAATGAGATAACAGATAATTCACTAAACAAATAACTCATGCATGTCATTTCAGAGGAGGACCCAGTTGATATTAGAGTTTAGGGACAATGTACTATCAATTGTAAAATCATACAAATTAAACCAATGGTGCATGCAATCAGAGGAAGTCCTTTGGATGGATTGCACATCTATGAGTGTGGAATTTCCCAATTAAATATGGGCTAATTCCCAAGGCAACTAAGCAAGAAAGTAGGAGCTTGGCAGGGAGTAGATTTATCTAATTATTGGCTTGAGCTAGTTTGTGAAGTAGTTGGATAGATTGTGCTTGTGCGGAGATTGTTAGAGTTGAACAAGAATTGTATTTTCTTCTCAGATATTCTAATTAATGCAATATAAGCAAGAGTTTTGAGTTGTGGTTTTCCCTAAAAACTTATTGTGTTATGTGTGATTGAAATTCTTCCTTTTTTGCTTCATGATTTCATCTATCAATTTTTGTTTATGCTGATGAGTAGACTAGATTCAAGTCAATTGTTTTAACATATTAGAATCTGCAGTTTGAATCTACAAGAAAATTCTACATCTTGGATTCCTAATTTTGCGCATTAGCTCAAATTCACTCTACAACATTCATATATGTAAATGAAATTCACTATCCTAAATATCACAAAACCTCTTCTAGGTACATGCTTCAAACCAACAAAGGAAAATGAAAAGACTTGGAATCTTGATATTCATACCTGAAATTCATCATCTATTTCTTTTATGTTTTCATCTAACATCTTGGGCATGCCACAAAAATCATCAGGGAACTGAGCTCTATATATAAAGAAAAAATCCTCCTTGCCGAAGGAGATTATAACTACTAAAATTATTTGTAGCTACTTGTAAAACAGAATACTCTATGGCATATGTGCATCCCTTTTTTACCAGTTTTGAAAGAGTTGAAATGAGTAAGCAAGGGGCCAAGTGAAATTCCATTATTGCCATTTACATACAAGTAAAATGAAATTTAGTTTAAGAAAATTTTGAGTTTAAATTTAATTTTCAATAAGAATCATAAAGAGGTGAGTCCCTATAATGGGTTTTAATGGGTTTTCTTCCCCAAAATTCTTGTTTTTTGATGCTTATGTTAAAATCCATTCCCTTCTCCATAGAAAACTTTTATATTATACAAAAAACCACTAAAGAACATATTTTGGCATAGATATAAGCATTTTACGAAAATATTAGATTCCTTTTTGAGATTGAAAGTTTAGTATTTTGAGAAGAATATTGAATAATAATTTGTTCAAACTTTGATAGAAAGTGTTTCCATGAGTTAGTACACAACCAGAGTCATTAATATCAGACTGTTTTTGTAATGATGGTGGTCGAGATGATGGAAGAAATAGACATAAATGACTCCTGGACACCCATATACAAGTCCAATATGTAAAATTAAGATGATGGCCCCTAAAATGAGAAGCACAACATAAATGGTCACAATGGTCAAAACCTTGAGATGTTGAATTTCATGTATTGTGGACTTCAGTGGCTTTTCTTGTTGTAGGGTTTTTTCTAAAATCACAATAGTTAAATCAAAAAAATCCATAATAAATATCCCTTGTACAAAACCCACATTTTGAATTAGAGGAACAAAATATGCAAAGTACATGTCTCTAAAAAAGTTGCATTGTTAAATATTAATGGAAGTACTCCTCTCTAGATTATCCAACATTCACTTAAACATGATAAAATATAGTTGGCAGTACACTTACACATTGAAGCCATAGGAGCCACAAACATAGTTTCTTTGAAAAAATATGGGATTAGGCTTATATATTCACCGAAACATGAGAAAATAGATTTGGAAGTACACTTATAGATTGAAACTATAAGAACCACACACTTATTTGCTTTGAGAAAATATGGTCTTGGGCATGTCTTTGTAAATGTTCTTATGAAAGAAGCGAATGAATGATGGATCAATGGAAGCATTGAATGACCAATCACCATACTGAGACTTAAATATGGAGCATGATGTGGACTATGTGATTCAGGAGAATACATTGGTTCATACGATGGAGAATGTGGCTTTCCTCTTTGAGGAGATGGTATTCTTCTCCTTATCTTTCAAAAATGGCATGGTTGAACTCTCCAAAGACAAAAAAAAAAACCCAACAATCAAAACAACCAACAATATTGATTTTTCCATCATGTGCCAACTAATTCAGGAAGAACTTCTCATAAATTGTACTCAAACTGATGCAAAAACAAGTTTACACTTATCCATTCTTCTTCTATCTCTTGTAGGTCCACACTAACCATATCGTACAATTACCATCCATTGCAACAACCATACTTTTCAACAAAAACCAAATATAATACAATCACAACAATACATATTCAATACTAAACACAAATTTTGGACGTTGGCCCTAGAGTGGCATTTTCACCTATGGGTGAAAATACGAAAAAGGGAAACACTTTTTGGTATATGGAGAGAATTTTGGCTATGTTCAGCAAACTCTCGATCGAGAGAAAAAGTCAAAAACATTTTATTGGTCGAGATTTTGATTGTTTCTTGGGTGAGCATTTGAAACTCTTTTAACCAATAGTTTGGCAAGGTTAATCTCAGGTTTGCAAACTCTCAACCAAGAGTTAGAAAAGTTTTTGGCTAAGAATTTTGGAAAACAAAAAAAACTCTAACACAAACTCTCAACCAAAAGTTTAAATTCAAACTAAATCTCTAGACTGAGAATCATATATTATAACATATTCTCTCAGACATAATTTTGGTGTAAAAACATTTCCCGAACACAAATTCTTGATCAAGAGTTTAGATTCTATTTGAAATTTCTCAATTGAATGTTTAAATTCCATTTAAAACTCTCAACCAAATGTTAGATTCTATTTAAAACTCTCATCTGAAAGTTTGAAAGGTATAAAATGGAAAACACATCGCATTAGAAGCCATTTGTGCAATGTATCCTCGCCCGTGAAATCCTTACTTCCAAGTTTTGTTGCAAAGAGGGTTACTGTTGCATCCGCTACGTGGAATATATATCAAAGAGGGTTGTATTCTGAATGTGAGGGGCATCATATTTGTTGAGGGATTGAGCATGTTTATTGTGTGTTGAGGGATATGTCATGCTTATTGTTAGCTCCCTCTATGTGTAGATCAATTGTATTGGTTTTTGTGACTTGTTGGAAGTCATTCTAGGATTGAAGAGTTAGTATGATCATTGTTGGAAGGGACTGAGACCTGCATCTTGTGTGTTGAGGGTGGAATTCTATTTGCTAGTGCAACTACTGACTTCCTCAAAGCCCATTCAAATTGCAATTTTAATAAAGCCACGTTCTTCTATTTACTCAAAATGGTGTTTCAATATGGGTTGAGTTTTTGTAGCATAAACCATAAGTTACAACATCAAATAGCATTGTATACTCTATTCGATATCTTAGTTCAATCACTGGCATTGGGAAAAATAACTTGTGCATTTGTTACTATGCAGATACAACATTATAATTAATTTAATTGAATATCTATCTAAACTTTACAAAATACTTGAATTCTAAATTTTGGGTTTCATCTTCTCATACACATTTAAATACATTTTTTGCATTTCGAAACCTTATCAAACTCCACACTACATTTTTATGCTGAAAGGACCTTGGATACCTTATTTATAATTGATATCAATGCAAGTTGTCTAATACCCATTTTGGATACAGCTTGAGTGGGCCTAATTGTTAAGAGCATGTGTTTCTTCCTAAGAGGTTCACAGGTTCAAAACCAGAGGCGGTAGAGTATGTATGCCTTCATAGACTTAGCAGTCAAATCGCTGCACCGAGGTGGGTCCCTTGTCCCACAAACAAAGGGGTCTCATACACCAATTTGGTGTCTGGCTTGGCTGTGACCTTAAAAATGGATATTATTATTATTGATATCAAGGCATATTGTCTAATATCCATCTTGAATGGATTTGATTTTTCAACGTGTGATGTTGTTGTATTTAAATTTATATGTCATGTAGATGCAAACTTATTTGATGTTTACTAAAAAATTTGGAAAATGATATATCAAATATAGAAAATTAACATCTTGAGTATTAGAAATTGGTATTTGGACTATTGGAAATTGTAAAAACATTGCAAATCAATATTTTGAACATTGAAACCAATAATAATAACATATTTATGATAAAGTAGTGTAAATAGGTGATAATTTAGCTAGATTTTTTTAGTAGGGTTCATTTTTTTGGAAATCTAGGTTATAACCATCAAATTATGGAATTTTAGTTGAGTTTTGATTTTTGAGGCTGATGAATCTATTTCTACTTTCAAAATTATCTGGATTAGAACACTTCTAAATCAAAATTTTGCAAAATAAAAAAACATATTTAAATATTACCAAAATTATAACCTCAATAGAAAATCCCAATTTTTATTATTTAAATCATATTCTTACTTGAAATATTGAAATTGTTAAAATTGAATTCATATTTTAAATAAAATTAACCTCTAAATAAAATATGATCTTTTATTTATGGGTGGCAAAAATTTGTCTGCAACCCAAGACAATCTATGCTCCGCTCTTGTAATGATAGCATAGCAATAGTGGAAGCTAAAAAAAGCTTTCCAAGAATCCTTTAAAGAATGTTTCAAGGGTAGTTGCTCTTGTTATCAAGTCCTGTAATTATATTGATTCTTTTTCCCAATATCTCTTAGAAAGAAACCCCATCACCCCTAGGATCTATGGCCTTCCAAAGATCCACAAAGAGGGGGTTCCCCTAAGACCTATTGTCAATACCATCAGTGGTCCTACTTACCTTCTTGCAAAATTCCTTGCCTTAAAGTTTAGACCGTTGGTTGGTCGCACGAAGTCCTTCGTCAAAGACTCTGGGTCATTTTTTGAAGATTTTAAGAAGGTAAAGCTTGACCCCGATGATATTCTGGTTAGTTTCGACGTGGTCTCCCTTTATACTTGTATTCCCATCAATGAGGCCATGGAGGTTATCAACAAGCTCGCTAACCTAGATACTACTCGGTTAGTTGAGTTGTGTCTTACTTCCACCTTTTTCAGCTCCGAAGGAGAGTTCTATGAGCAAACCTGTGGGGTGGTCATGGGCTCCCCCCATCCCTAGTCGTCGCAAATCGTTTTATGGAGGATTTCGAGTCTAGAGCTTTGTCCTCAGCCCATCTCTTACCAAAGCTTTGGAAGAGATTTGTAGATGACACTGATGTTGTTTGGTCTCATGGTCATGGTGAGTTGGATCTCTTCTTCAATCATCTCAATGAGCAATCCTCCGCCATTAAGTTCACTATGGAAAAGGAAGTCAATGGTTGTCTTCCCTTCCTTGATGTTCTCATCTCTAAGAATAATGATGGTTCCTTCTCCCACCAGGTACTTCGAAAAAAGACTCATACCGATCAATATCTCAACGCGAGCTCTCATCATTTCCCAGCTCAGAAGTTAGTCATTTTCAACACGCTTGGTACTCGTGCATTAAGAATCTCTGATGAGAAAAGCTTGGTAAAGAAGAAGGCTCATCTCCTCGATGTCTTCATTAAAAGTTGTTACAATGGACACCCAGGTCAGAAAGCCTTCCTCAAAGCCCAGAAGGAGCACTCTGTCCACAGAGATCCTAAAGACTGGATCCTAGGGGTACACCTCCCTTACATCCAAGGAACCACTGATAGGAACACCAGGATTCTTAAGAAGCACAATGTTCCCTCGACCTTTAGACCTCTTAACACCATCAGTAGCTCTCTTAGATTTGTTAAAAAACATGTTGACCCTAAAGACATGAAAGGGGTCTATGTCATTCCCTGTTCCTGTGGGGCCCCATACATTGGTGAAACTGATCGTTCTATTAATCAGAGGATTAGTGAGCACTCAACAAATTTGAGGCATGGGAGGGCCAAGTCCTCTGCCCTTACAGAGCATGCCGAGAAAACTAAACATCATGTCTGTATTGAAGAGGATTAAGTTATCGCAAGAGTTGCACAGTTTTACAATCGTAAATTTAGGGAAGCCCTTGAGATCAAGAAAAGACCTATGAATCTCAATAGGGATGACGACTGGAAGATTAGTAGGTGTTGGATCTCAACCCTTTTACCTTAGCCTCTTCTTCACCTGACCCCTCTCTGTTTATTTAGTTGTTCGTTGTTTTCTTATGATAACATTGGTTTAGTAATAATAATATCACTCTTTTAATAGCATTAGTCTCTCTATTAATTAATAATCTTTAATTATTCACCGTGGATGAGTATTATTAGTAATTAATCTCTTTAAATATAGCAAGTATAATAAATCCACATAGTACAAATTATAATATTGTTCATAGTACTCTTATATTAAAAATTTACCATAGGCTAACATTCTTAATACTATTAATTTGAAATTAATTTAATAATATTACTATTAGCTTGGATTAATATAATAATATTGCAATTAAAAATAATAATAATAATAAATAAATATAAATAATATATATAATAGTTAATAATAAATGAAAAAATAAAATAGAATAAAAAATTAATAATATTTTTCTGAGGAGTTAATAATTGTGGTAATAAATTGAAGAAATTATTATTATTATTATTTTTTATTAATTTATGGAACTTTGATCCTTTTCCCTAGGCCCTGGTTTAATTTAGCTGTTAAGGGTCTTTTTAACCATTGCCTGTTCATATAGCCATTGAAGGACCTGCATGCACTATTTAAGAGATTGCTAAGAATGGTTCCTCAACTTGTCTTGATGATGAAACAGACTAGATGGTTCGAAAAGCGTCGACAAATTCTCTATGTGATTTTGCTGAAATCATTCTCACAATCAACAGTAAGTAGCCTCAATCACTTTATTGAATATTTCACTTAATTGGTTATTTTGAACTGGGTGATGGTGATGAAGAGGCGTTTGCTAATTATTATTAACAGCTAAGGTTGCTTCCACGGTCCACACCAAATTGATTGGAGTAGTTGGTATAATCACTGATGCGGTCATTAACTTCATAGGTGTTTCCACCATTGCATTCTATCGCTCCGTTGATTGCTTGAATGGTCGCCCCGAATCCCTGACCAAAAGTAATAGTAGTGTGGCAATTGTTGTTCACATTCCAAAACCAGAGCGCAGTCTTCCACGAGGTCACGTTATCCTGAGCCACAGTATCAGGGTTATTCAGCAGATCTTCGCCCAGATAATCACCAGCTGCACCATAATTATAATTCCTGCAGCAAGCAAACGGTCAGTTACCGAACAATCAATTCACATATCTATAATTGTGTGCCTACCAAATAGATAGGCATATACACAAAGATACATGCCATGAGAGTTGCAGGGGGCACGACCATAGTATTGCTTCCCGATAGCACAGGGATATTGCGTAGAGGTGGAGTCACAATAATCGCTTTTTTTTATCTCCTCAACGTAGCACAGATCTGTTAACCATCTTCACAGACAATATGTTTGTAAGCATAAATAAATAAGTAATTTTTAAAATCTATTAGATAAAAAAGTTAGCATAGGTTGGTTATTAATGTCAAATTATTATAATATTATATGTATAAAATTTAAAATTCAAGGCTATAATTTTTATTATTAATTAAAAAAATTCTTTTAAAATTGATATTAATATATATAAATATATTAATAATATACTGGTGGGGCAATCTTTCAAACCTTCCATCATGAACAACAACTACATATATAGTCTGACAAAGTTAATTTCCAAATCTCTTAACTGTCTTACTTTCACTTGTAAAGTGATTGTGGCTGTGAAACACATATACAGAGCTCTTGCTTTTTATATGATTTTCTCCACAAAACTCTCAACTAATTCTTAAATTTTATCACAGGTGATTTTTCGATTTTTCAAACATTTAATCTTTTAAAAAAATGATATTATCCCTCTAAAAAAATGATATTATCCCTTTTTTTTACGGTTAACCTTTCTAAAACTCGTTGTTCTTGCAGTTTCTTCCGATGATCAACCAAATGCCTCTCTTCCTCCCATGGACTTATTTACTAAATAAATAACTAATTTTTAATATCTATTGTGTAACATTATTATTAGAGATTTGTTAACCAGCCAGCTTGTCAATATATTTGTTAACACAAATAAACTAGCCATTGTCACAAAAGATACACAAAGAGGCCGATAGGATTATTAACTTGGAATTGTTGAATTTTTCTAGAAGAGTTAATTGGTCTATAGAAAACCTTGTTTTCTTGGACTGGATCATTGTGCAATTACTTTTCTTTAGATGTGTTGTTTATATCTATATTACAAGGAACACACTAAATGTCTTATTTCATTTTAGAGTAAGTTAATTACCCAAAATCAAGAAAACTCTATAGATGGCTAAGCATATACGAAGAATACATCTCATTCATATGCAATACCAAATCCATCTTTTCTTTTCTCTGAGTTAAATTTCAAAAGCATGAACAGATGCCATTTCATATGCACAATAAACCCAACTTCTGAAATTTCAATGCTTGGATGCATCCCATTCATATGCGTAAACCCATATTTTCCTTAAATTTCAATCCATAAACACATCCATTCATGACCCATAACAGAACCACAAAAAGCAAAACCCCCTGACCCGTTAATACATTATCTACTCAGGGAGAGGTAAGACGAAAGGACAACACTGTCTACAGATCCTCCATGTCTCTGAAGGAGATTCGGAGACATGAGGATCGTCCCGTGACCCATTAATACATTATCTACTCAGAGAGAGGTAAGACGAAAGGACATCACTGTCTACAGATCCTCCATGTCTCCGACGGAGATGAGGATCCTGCCGTGACCCATTAATGCATTGTCTTCTCATGAGTGCGAGGTAAGACTAAATAAAATCACTAGCTACGGATGTTTCATGTCTCCATAAGGCCTTGATAAATCTTCGTTTATTTTGTAAATACAATAATTTGATTGCATTTTAACACTGTAAATACTAAAATTGAACCCATAAAGAGAAGATAATCAAGAAGGAAACTCTTCAATCATAGACTGGAAATCACAAATGGTGATTATTTTATAACGACTGAATCCACCTTCTAATAAAATCTTCTTTCATTCTTTCTCTGTTCTTTCCTTCCTACCAAAGCAGTGCACCACTATTACCAGATCAAATACTAGAACTAAATTAGGATCCAAAACCAGCTTCTCTTTCTGGCCACCATTATTATTATCACCGCCTTTATGATTAGAGCCCAGTGCCACTACGTCAACAATAATGAGCTTTCCCATCTCCGTGATCACCTTCCTGCAGCTCTTCAGTATCTTGATACAATCCTCGTCGCTCCGTCATGCATGATCCACTGATGACATCATACAAACAAATTGTATAGTCAAAACGCAAATTGGATAGTCAAAACGTGCTCTCAGCTCATTCTAATTGAATTAAATGACAGCTCAGCAAGTTCAAGACTTACCTTCATGAATATGGCGTCCGTAGAGGGCACAGTTTCAAACATCCCTCCGCCCATGTGCTCCACATCTATTTACATACACTTATATGTATAAGATTGTTATTCATATATACCATTGATGAAGAAAAGGTGCTGTTAGTAACCTGGGAGATGGGGAGCAGTGGCCACGACATGAGGGAGGTCGCCACGACATGAGGGAGGTCGTAGTTGATGCCTCTGATGGAAGGATAATGCCGGAACATTTCCTTGATTGTCTCCTCTGCAAGCCCAGCCTCTCGAGGCAAATCAAAAAATGGAAGTCAATGAGTGACATAAAAGAATGTGAAAAAGCAGTAAAAATATCTTCAAGAGTGACATAAAAAAATGGGAAAAAGCAGTAAAAATATCTTTCCATGCCACGAAGCGCATAACAGAACTCGGAGGTGAAAAAAATGCAACTGAACCGATATTTGGAAAATGAAATCACACTTCAAATCAACGGCTAAAAGTGTCTCACCTCACCTGATCAAACTAAGCATAGTAAAAATGTAGACGATTGTTGATGCAGAAGAAGACCTATCGGCCTAAACATTATCATCGCAAACATTTGACATATATAAACATAATCATTGTACATACTCGACATACATACTTATTGCCAATTGAAATATATTCAAACAAAAACCCAAACTACATATGGTTTGCTCTTAATTATAAACGGAGTTGTCTATAATGCGACTTTTTGGAGATTCCGGTGACGGAATCCCGCGGAAGAAATTAAGGTTAAATCTTGATTTGTTGCCGTTAAACTGGTTTTTTAACTGCATATTTGGATTCAGCACCCTGAAAAACCCTTGGGACACTTTGATTGTGCAGAAACTAGCGATCAAACTTGCAATTTCAATAAATTGCTCCAGGATTTTGACTGGAAAAACCCACCAGAAAAGCTTTCAAAAAGTCCATTATAAACAACTGCATTATAAACATCCACTTCCCTGGCGGATGTTAATGCCTCTGTGATTTTATGAACTTGGTGGTCCACTAATGTATTTATTCGTTGAGTTTTTCGGTCCCGAAGATTTGGCACAGAATCGAACACTCTGCAATCCTGTTCAATGTTGTTGATCTTTCTTGGAAAAGTCAAAGCATACGCGGAGGCAGACAAGGGTTGGAACAAGCTTCTTGTGAAAATTTTATGCAAAAATTTCTCAGAACAACATAATGTATAGCCTATTGTCTATTCATGATTTTCACTATTCAGAAATTGGAAACTGTAATCGAGCTAGAGAAGTTCCATTGCAATTGTAAGAACGTGAAGTCAAATACAAGACGCTAAACTCTAAATGATATTATTTTTTGGAAGGACTCATCGTATTTGCCTTACCTTTTATGTAAATGACAGAATGCCTCAATCAAAGAGTTGACATAATGCCTCGCTCAAGGAACTAAGATGCGTATTATAAAGAAATGATTTAGTTTGTCATTTTAATTTTCCAACGCTAAATGTTCACAATGTGAACAGCTGAACATCTTAAAGGAATTGAACTCGTCCTCAGTGTCAGTGTTTAGATAAGGTCTTCAAAACGTTTAATTTGCAGTTACAACACAAATGAATTAGGCTATTTATAAAATACTTTCGAAATGCAAACATTTACACACTTTGCCTAGCTTTGCCTTATTCTCTTTACCACTGTGTAAGAGGCTAAATAGGATTTCAAGGTTAACGGTTGAAGGAAACTACTTTAGATCTTCGGATATTTTATCACATTTTTATCAGCTCAGATGAAGTGAAATGGATATGAGCTTTAATAACTACTAGATTTAAATGAAGGTTATTTATATCTTGATAAAAGGTTACCGTATGTTGTTTTTACAGCAAACATGGATGGAGATACTACTGCTCCGTGGTACAGCTTCGAATCTAAGTGGCGATTTGTTTCCCTTCATCAACTTTGCCTAAACTAGATTGCAGACAACAGTAATAAACTATGTTGGAAATCTCGGTGTGTGCTCCATTATATAGAATTACAGACGGCAAGAAACAACAAGAGCAAATATAATATATAATTTATTGGTAAGAATTCCGAGTATCTATCGCCAGACTTGGCAAGCGTTGTCATCTGATAGAGCTCTGTCAAACTCAAACCATGCTTTACACAATTGTTTCCGAAGGATGGAAAATGAAGTTGGGAAGGTCACAGATTTGATCGATCGCTCGCTCAGGCTGCAACATTGCCTCGATTGTCTCCTCTGCAAGCCTAGCCTTTCTAGGCAAAACAGAAATGCTTAATATTAATCAGTGCTTGCTAAAAACTGCTAAAAATCAGGGAAGAAGAACAGTGCTTGCCAAAAGCCAGGGAAGAAGAACAGCAACAACAACTAGTAGACCAAATAAACTATTAACTCTATTAACTCTGAGGCTAAGAGTGACATAAAAGAATGGGAAAAAGCAGTAAAAATATCTTAAGAGTGACATAAAAGAATGGGAAAAAGCAGTGAAAATATCTTACCATGTGCATATTTGAAAAAAATAGTGACACTTCAAATTAACGGTTGAAAGTGTTTCACCTGATCCCATAAAAGAATGTGAAAAGCAGTAAAAATATCTTCAAGAGTGACATAAAAGAATGGGAAAAATCAGTAAAAATATCTTGTCATGCCACGGAGCACACGGAGGTGAAAAGAAAGCAACTCAACTGATATTTGAAAAAAGCAATCACATTATCGAACTGAGCAAAGTAAAAATGTAAAAAATTGTTAATGCATAAAAAGACCTCTGGGCTTAAACATAATCATCGCACATATTCGACATGTATAAACATAATCATCGTACATACTCGACATACATACTTATTGCCAACTGAAATCTATTCAAACAAAAACCCAAACCGCATATGGTTTTCTCATAATTATAAACATCCACTTCCCTCGCGGACGTTAATGCCTCTGTGATTTTATGAACTTGGTGGTCCACTAACGTATTTGTTCGTTGAGTTTTTCGATCCCCAAGATTTGGCACAAAATCGAACACTCTGCAGTACTGTTCAATGTTGTTGATCTTTCTTGGAAAAGACAAAGCATAAGCGGAGGCAGACAAGGGTTGGAACAAGCTTCTTGTGAAAATTTTATGCAAAACTTTCTCAGAACAACATAATGTATAGCCTATTGTCTATTCAAGATTTTCACTATTTAGAGATTGGAAACCATAATCGACCTAGAAAAGTTCCATTGCAATTGTAAAACCTGAAGTCAAATACAAGACGCTAAACTTTAAATGACATTATTTTTTGGAAGGACTCATCGTATTTACTTTACCTTTTATGTAAATGATAGAATGCCTCAATCAAAGAGTTGACATAATGCCTCGATCAAAGAACTGAGATGCGTATTATAAAGAAAGGATTTAGTTTGTTATTTTAATTTTCCAACGCTAAATGTTCACAATGTGAACAGCTAAACATCTTAAACGAATTGAACTCGTCCTCAGTGTCAGTGTTTAGATAAGGTGTTCAAAACATTTAACATGCAGTTACAACACAAATGAAGTAGGCTATTTATAAAATATTTTTGAAATGCAAACATTTACACACTATGCCTAGCTTTTCCTTGTTTTCTTTACCACTTTGTAAGAGGATAAATAGGATTTCAAGGTTAAATGTTGAAGGCAACTGGTTTAGATCTTTGGATATTTTATCACATTTTTATCAACTCAAATGAAGTGAAATGGATAGGAGCTTTAATAACTACTAGATTTAAATGAAGGTTATTTATATCTTGATAAAAGGTTATTGTATGTTGTTTTAACAGCAAACACGGATGGAGATACTACTGCTCTGTGGTACAGCTTCGAATCCAGGCAGCCATCTACTTCCCTTCATCAACTTTGCCTAAACCAGATTGCAGACAACAATAATAAACTATGTTGGAAATCTCGATGTCTGCTCCATCAAATAAAATTACAGACGGCAAGAAACAAGAAGAGCAAATATAATATATAATTTATTGGTAAGAATTCCAAGTATCTATCGCCAGGCTTGACAAGCGTTGTCATCTCATAGAACTCTGTCAAACTCAAACCATGCTTTACTCAATTGTTTCCGAAGGATGGAAAATGAAGTTGGGAAGGTCACAGAATTAATCGATCGCTCGCTAACGCCATAGCATTGCCTTGATTGTCTCTTCTGCAAGCCTAACCTCTTGAGGCATATTAGAAATGCTTAATACTAATCTGTGATTGCCAAAAGCTAGGGAAATAAGAATAGTGCTTGCCAAAATCTAGGGAAGAAGAACAGCAACAACAACTGGCGGACCAAAGAAACGATTAACTTTGAGGCCAAGAGTGACATAAAAGAATGGGAAAAAACAATAAAAATATCTTCAAGAGTGACATAAAAGAATGGGAAAAAGCAGTAAAAATATCTTGCCATGTGCATATTTGGAAAAAACAGTCACACTTCAAATCAAGGATTGAAAGTGTCTCACCTAATCCAACAGAGCAGGGTAAAAGTGTTGACGATTGTTGATGCATAGGTAGGCCTATCGGCCTAAAAATCAGAAATTCTTAATATTAACCAGTGCTTGCCAAAAGCCAAAGAAGAAGAATAGTGCTTGCCAAAAGCCAGGGAAGAAGAAGAACAACAACCACTGGCAGACCAAAGAAATGATTAACTCTGAGGCCAAGACTGACATAAAAGAATGGGAAAAAACAGTAAAAATATCTCGCCATGTGCATATTTGGAAAAAGGAGTCACACTTCAAATCAATGGTTGAAAGTGTCTCACCTGATCCAACTAAGTAGGGTAAAAGTGTTGACGATTGTTGATGCATAGAAAGGCCTATCGACTTAATAACTAATTTTTAATATCTATTATGCAAAATTATATTTTAGGTTTAAATTTTCATGATCTTCAACTTCCTAAATTATTATAATAGTTATTATGTAAGATTATAAGATTCACGGTTTAAATTTATCTATTATTTATTAAATAAATTATTTTTAGGCTGATACAATAATTTTATTTTTTTCCAACTTTCTTTGTAATTTTCAAATCTTCCATTATGCACAACTATATATATAGTCTCCCAAAGGTCAACTTGCAAAGTTAATTTCCAAATATCTTAGCTTTTGTCATACTTTTACAGGTAATGTAAAGTTAATGTAGCCCTGAAATATATATACAATTTTCTTACTCTCTACATGATTTTCTCTTCAAATTTTTAATCCTTTAATCCTTTACAAAATTGATATTGTAGATTTTTTTGACAATTACCCTTTTTAGAACTAGTTGTGGTTGATTTTTAAGAGAATTGAAAACTCTTACATAGCTTATATACTAAATATTTTTTTATTAAAAAACATATGAACTTTTAAAGTAAAATTTGATGATACAATTTCAACTAAAATTGTGATTTTTTCTATTCTTTAAAATACATTCTTAAATTTATGAATAAATTCAATACCCTAAATAAACATCAAAACCTCTACAAATTAAAACTGAAAATCAATCAAAGATCTCTTAAAAAAAAATAATAATTAAAATCACTGAAATGATATGCGCCAGCTGGTCTCTATATGCGCCCATGGACGATGAACTTTGTACCGGAGCGAGAAACTTTCACATCGGTACCGGTATGGATTAGACTCTACTCCTTATCCTTAGATTATTGGATGTTAGAGTCTTTAAAAGCAATAGACAATAAATTAGGTCATTTTTTAAAGATTTTAGAAGCATTCGTACGAGAAAAGTATACCTCTTATGCCCGTATATGTGTGGAAATGGACCTTTCTGGAGTTCTTCTAGATGAGGTCATTCTTGAAGTCTATGATGAGTAATGGGTTCAGGCAGTTGACAATGAGAACATCCCTTTCAGATGTCGCAAATGTCATGAGCATGAACACCTATTCAAAGATTGCCCTTTTAACAAAAGGGAGGAATACCAAAACACCAATAAAGGGAAAGACCATATGGGTTTTAATAAAGTGGGAGGGAAAGGTAAAGTAGGGGGAGGGAAGACACAAAATAACTCTAATGATAACAAATCAAGAAGTCACAATAGTTTTGAGATCTTAGAAGAACAAGAAGAAGATAAGGGAAATCAAATGCAAACAGTGAATCAAACAGAAAGAGGGAAAGGAAAAGAGACAAGTATGGAGTTCACACAGGAACAGAATGAACACATAATAGACCCATTGGGAACCATGGAAATAGACTCAAAGAGAAAGTGGTATAGAGTACCAAGACTCACAGGAGATCCTAGAAAAGTAGAACCTAGAGTTAGAAAAGTTTCTAGAACAAGGAGGAAGCATGGGTATTAACTCCATACCACAGGAGGAAGTTGACAAGGTTCAACAAATATTCCTCAGCAAGTCACACCAAATAGCTGTAGGAGTAAAAAGAGGACATCGCGATCATAAAAACAAAGGGGTTTCCTCACCAGGATTAACAACAGGAAAATTAGTGAAAAACCGAGGCAAAAAGAGAGGAAGAAAGAGACAGAAAGAATTGCTACTAGAATGTGGCAAACTCATGATTGACTTAGGAAGGATGAAAGACCTATCTAATTACTCCTTCAAAACTCCACCTCAATGAAAATCACAACCTGGAACATTAGAGGACTAGGGAGCAGAAGGAAACAGAGGAATTTAAGCAATAGGATGAGAGAGGAGAAACCTGACATAGTGTTCATACAGGAAACAAAATGCTCTGTGGAAAAGATCAGAGAAAAGCACAACAAATGGTTAAATAGATATGAATATCTTGAGGTCAAGACAAATAAATTGGCTGATGGAATTCTCACTTTGTGGGATCCTTAGAAATTTGGTATACAAGATGCGGAGGCGTCCAAACATCACCTTTCTTTGATCATCCAACCTGTGGGTGACAAGCAGTGTTATATGATCACCAATGTCTATAGTCCCCAACCAATGGAGGACAAACTTTGGCTCCTTACTGCACTGGAAGATATGAAGAAGAGATACCCAGCTTTATCCTGGATTCTAGGTGGATATTTTAACATGATAAAATCTCTCATGGAGAAAAAAGGGGGAACTAGAACAGTTGGTTGGGAGTCAGTTGCCTTCTAGAGCTTCCTCACCAATATGAAACTGGTGGATATGGACATTATCAATGGAATTTTCACTTGGAATAACAAAAGGGATGGCTCTAACCAAGTAGCCTCAAAGTTAGACATATTCATTATTTCAAAGGAACTTCTACTCATGGGAAGTAGTCTAGAAACGTTTATCCTACCTTTTGGTGGTTCTGACCATTGGCCAATCCAATTGAGAGATTCTCTAATTGGAAAACCTAGGAACATCCCATCAGATTTGAGAATGTATGGCTCACGCGCTCAGAAATCCTCAAAAACATTGAAATATGGTGGAAAGAAGAGATACCCTTTCAAGGCACAATGATGTTCCTTCTTCATTGCAGGCTCAAGCACATTAAAGGCAGACACAAAGATAGGAATACAAATGAGTTTGGTAACATCTTCAAAGCTAAAGGAGAAGTGGAACAAAAACTAAAGGAAATAAACCAAATTCTTATTACAAAAGGCTACACAAAGGAAATGAAAGAGCTTGCAGATTCACTTGAGCATGAATGGGAGAATAGATTTCTACAAGAGGAAATACTCTAGAGACAAAATTCCAGGGTCCAATGGATCAAGGAAGGGGAGAGGAACACCAAATTCTTTCACAAATCCACTATATATCATAGAAACAACAATAGAATCGTGAAACTCACTGACCATCATGGAGTTGAAAGAAACATGCATGAGGAGATGGAAGAGGTTCTAGTATAGCATTTCTAGAAAATTGTTGAGGAGACCACTGTAGACAGATCTTAGGTATGAAAAGATTTACTCGGTACATTCCTAAATTGATCTCCAGAGAACACAATTACAACCTCAATAGACCAGTAACAGAGTAAGAGCTTGAAGAAGTCATCAAAGAGATGCACAATGGGAAAGCTCCAGGCCCTGATGGCTTCAATGTGGACTTTTTCAAAACATTCTGGAGGATTCTAAAACATGATATTCTAGAGGTGGTGGAAGACTCGCGTAGTTCTAAAACAGTCTTGAGGGCGCTTAATGACTCTTTCATAGCCTTAATCCCAAAACAGGACAAAGCCACCTCTCTGGATAGATTCAGACCTATAGCCTTATGCAATGTGTGTACAAAATAATATCCAAAGTAATTGCCAACTGATTCAAACCACTCCTCCCTACCATAGTGTCAGAGGAGCAAATGGGTTATGTGGAAGGAAGACAGATTCTTGATAACATAATTCACGCTCATGAAGTGGTTCATTCACTCATTACCAATAAGTAGGTAGGGATGATAATTCAGTTCGACATAGTGAAAGCCTATGACAAACTCAGCTGGACTTACATAAGAGAAATGCTTAAAGCTTATGGCTTTGACTACAATTGGATTAGTTGGGTCATGGCTCTAGTTACTACTACTAGGTATTCTATTCTTCTCAATGGCTCTCCCTCCAGAACCTTCAAGCCTACAAGAGGTCTCAGGCAAGGTGATCCTCTTTCCCCATTCCTTTTCATTCTCTAATGGAAGGGTTGGGTAGAGCAATAAGAGCTTCTAAGGGGGAAGGCAGAATTCAAGGTCTAAGACTCACTCGAGGGGGAGACACGGTGACACATCAGCAATTTGTGGATGATACTATGCTTCAAGGCACTCCCACAGTCAAGGAAGCCAAAGCATTTAAGAAAATTTTGTATGAATTTTCAATGGCAGCGGGCACTGAGGTAAGTCTTACTAAATCAAAGATCATCATTTTTAATACTGACATTTTGATTCAAAGAAATATTTCCAGAATTTTGGGCTTTCAAAGAGATTCATTGCCCTCGAAGTATCTAGGAGTTCACCTCACTGACAAACCATTACATAAGGACATTTAGGAGCCTGTTCTAAATAAATTGAAAGACAAATTCAGTAAACGGACAAACAGAGCCCTAAATCTAGCTGGGAGACTAACTCTCACTAAGGCTATCCTCCAAACCATCCCTATCTATATGCTATCAGCCATTCCGGCACCAACTGGAGTCAGTATTCAAATAAGAAACATTCAAAGAGACTTTCTCTGGGGAAATGGTGAAGAAAAGAAGAAATGGGCTCTGGTGGCTTGGGAAAAGATTTGCATGCCTAAATCCCATGGTGGCCTGGGTCTCCATGATCCAGGAATTCTGAGGAGAGTTTTGGGAGCTAAAGTCTGGTGGAGATGGCTAAAGGAAATACGAGACCCCCTAGGCAAAACTCTGGAAACAAAAATATGCTATGAATTGGCTGGATATGAACCTCATAAGAATGATAAGACAAGTAAATGGTTCACAACTATGGAATAGAGCCTAGGCAAACAGGGCGTTAGTTCAAAAACACAGTTTCTGGGAGATCAGAATTGGCTGGATATGAACCTGATAAAAATGACACGACAAGTAAAAGGTTCACAAGTATGGAACAGAGCCTGGGCGAATAGGGCCTTAGTTCAAAAACACAGGTTCTGGGAGGACAATTAGCAATAGGAGGGAAATCTCAGCAGAGAGGAATTAGCAAATGTCCAGATGGATATTATCAACAATGGCTTAAGAAGGGTAAGTGACTATTGGGATCAGTCAAGGAGCAATAAAAAATGGAGAATCTGGAAGCTTCCAGTCTACAATGAGATGAACATGCTGAATACTCAAGCTAAGGCCCTCCAAGGTATTCTAGAAAAGAGGCAAACCTTAACCTCAACCTCAGATGATCAATTACGATGGGCGAGGAATAAGGTGGGTCTCTTCACCCTTAAAGAGGCCAAAAGAATCGCTATAAAGCTTAACTATCCAAGCACTGACAAGACATGGAAATAACTCTAGGATAACCCTCACTGGATGAAGGTCAAACTGTTTAAATGGCTGGTTCAACAAGGTAAAATTTTGACATGGGATAATCTAAGAAAGAGAGCCTTTGTGGGCCCCTCAAGATGTCACCTGTGTGGACAACAAGAATAAACCACAAATCATCTCCTCAATAGTTGCTCCTTCACTGCCACACTATGGAATTGGTTTGGAGATGTCTTCGAGCAAAAAGACAGGCATGAAAATGACATCATTGCTATGTTGAAAAATTGGAGGAAATTTTTTTCAGATAATGAGACAATAAACTTAGCCTGGGCTTTGATCCAAGGGTTTTTTATCTGGAATGTATGGAAGGAGTGCAACAACAATATTTTCAAAGATAAATTTATCCCGGTGAGCAGCATCATAAAGCTAATACTCAAGCAACTCAAGGAGACTGTCCACATCCTGGGGAGAGTTTCCTCCGAGAAATTGAGAGGAAACAGAGAGGCTAGCATCCTAGAAAAATTGGAGCTTCAGGTAGATCTCCCTCAGAGTCCTTTGCAGATCACCAAGCATAACGCAGAAGGAAAGGCTTTCTGGCAACCCCCTTCACAAGGTTTTTTAAAATTTAACATAGATGGAGCCTCAAAAGGAAACCTTGGAGACACATGGTATGGAGGGGTCATGAGAGATGAGGAGGGTAACATACAAGTAATTTTCCACAATTATCTAGGGAAGGAAACCAACAACATCGCTAAGCTCATGGCGGTGGAGCTATGCTTGGAAATACTGCATAAGCACAACACACATAATGTCATCATAGAGGCTGACTCAGAGTTATTCATTAATTTGGTCAAGAGGCTAAGCGCAAGAGCAACACTAGAGAAAATTTTAGGTCACTGGCGGCTTCTGCAAGTCTACCAAATAATCCAATCACACCTAAGAACTCTCAAGTCTATGCATGTTCGTAGGGAAGCCAACAAAGTGGAAGATTGGCTAACCAATGAGGGGGTTAGAACCAAGCTTACTGACATGTGTTGCTGGTGGGAGGAGGTAACGAATGATATAGTGAGAGATGAATACTCATCTCGAGCCCTCATAGACAGACAACACTATCAGAATAGACAAAGAGAGAGCATTTCACTTTATATAAATTAGGATTAAGTTCACTTTACGGAGATTCTCAGCGGAGGTGCACTTTAGGATTTCTCAGGATTTCAGCAAAGTCTACATTAGTCTGGGCAGTACTAGAAGTCTAGATGGAGGAAGTCATAGGGCCAGAAGCTATCTTTGCAAAAGGAAAAGCTCTGTGCAAATGGACTACTGAGAAGATCGACAATGGATGCCAACACAAGTCCTGGTGTTTTCCATGCATAAGGCGACCTTTCAGGGCATGTCTTCCTTGGGTAGTGCATTGGGAACTAGGACAGTTGAGTACTAGAGTCAAAAAATGCTCGAGATATACCACTTGCATTAGGCGCCCTTTGACCAAGAAGTTTTTTTCCTGGATGGCATGCGATGCCACTGAGCGATTGACTCATGGTGGGGGAAGAAGAATGAATACCGCCCTCATCATGCGGTATTCCTCGAGTTTATGAGATGCGAGATATTGATTGGGGCCGTAGGATCAGGAGGGGGAAGATCAATGGCCACAAATGGTCGTGCAGGTTTGTGGGACTGAAAGGTCAAAACTTCTTACGGTTTACCAACTTTATTGGGCACCCTCAAACCCAAAGATGGTTTTCAGGAAAAGCTAGCGATTCCACTCAAAGAGAAACACGTGGCAGGGATCGAGGAATGAATACCGCCCTCATTGCGTGGTATTCATCCTGCTACTAAGTTGCGCGATATGAATACTAGTCATCATATTAGAAGGGGAGATCGACGACCTTAATTGGTCGAGCAGTTTAGGGGGGTATTTCATGGGCCACTTCTCTGCGCGTTTTGTTTTATAGACCGTCTGATTAAAAGGGGACAGAACTGTAGGTTTTAACCTCATACAGAAATTACCTGCATGCATAACACATAAAACACATGTACACAGAGATTTTCCCCTAGATCCCAAAACCGAGACTACTAGCTTGATTTTTCATTATTTTCCTTTCAATGTTACAATACATATTTATACATGCTGAAGCATCCAATACCATGGACT
>APFE031646362.1:5970-67426 GCA_000404065.3 Pinus taeda | reverse complement strand
CCTTTCAATGTTACAATACATATTTATACATGCTGAAGCATCCAATACCATGGACTGAAAACCATCGCGTCCAAAACCATGGACCGAAAACCATCACGTCCAAAAAACATGTGCGAAAATCATACACAAAAACATAGGTGGGTCCACCCAACCTAACATAAGGTCCAAAACCAAAATTTTCTGGGGCGCTGCCCCCGCCCCCATAAAGTGGGGTTAAGGGTACACCTCAAACCCCCTGTGACATCCCCCCCTCTAACCCTAGCTAACTACATGGGCTAGTCGTGGAAATAATATAACACAACCCAACATTATCCCACTTGTTTTTTTCTTTCCACAAGTGGCCACAAGAGAGCTTAGTCATTTATCCAGCCCTACAACACCCATTGTTTCTCTACACCAAGAGAACTTCTCAAAGCTCATAGATTTTGTTAATGCATCTGCATTATTCTTCAAAGTGTCCACCTTTACCAACAACACCTTTTTGTCTTCTATCATATCCCTCACAAAGTGATACTGAAAATCAATTTTCTTTGTCTTTGAATGATATGAAGGGTTCTTTGTCAAGAAAATTGCACTTTTTCTATCACAGCCTATCCTTATAGCTCCCTGTAATAACCCCATACTTGAACACAATCTCTGCAACCAAACTGCTTCCTTGCATGCGTGGGTGGTTGCCATGTATTCTGCCTCTCTAGTTGATAGTGCCACTACAGATTGTTTCTTACTCATCCAACTGACTGCACCTCCAAATAGGTTAAAAACATACCCACTTGTAGATCTTCTTTGATCCAAATCTCCAACTCAGTCTACATCAACAAAGCCAGGAATATCCAACATTCTATCCAATCTTGATCTTCCTTGGTAGCACAAACCATAATCACTAGTGCCACGCAAATACCTAAAAACCCGCTTCACTTTTGTCCAATGCTCCTTCCCTGCTTTTGACATAAACCTTCTCAATACTCCCACTGCATGTGCAATGACTGGTCTAATACAGACCATTGCATATATCAAGCTACCGACTGCACTTGCATATGGAACACAAGACATGTCCTCTTCCTCTTCTTGTGTCTTGGGACACTGTTTAGCAGGTAACCTCACACCCATAGGAATAGAAATCTTCACCAGTTTACTATCCTGCATATTAAACCTCTACAGTATTGTCTCAACATAGTTCCTTTGTTTAACCGGAACTTCCTCTTTGCCCGATCTCTTTTAATTTCCATTCCCAAAATATACTTTTTAGCATGAAGATCTTTCATTACGAATTTGGAGTACAATTAGGTCTTCAAATCCTAGATAATTTCTTTGTCATTTCCAACCAACAACATATTATCCACATACAAGACCAGATAAATAACACGGTCACCAATTAATTTAAAATACAAACAGTGATCTGCTTTGCTTCTGGTGAAGCCAATTCCCTGTATAAATGTATCAAATTTCTGATACCACATCCTTGGTGACTGTTTTAACCCATATAGAGACTTCTTTAACTTACATACTAATTCTTTCTTACCCTTCACCGCAAAGCCTTCAGGTTCCTTCATGTAGATCTCCTCTTCCATATCCCCTTGAATAAATGTTGTCTTCACATCCATCTGTTTTACCTCAAAATCAAAAGCAACAACAATAGATAAAAGTAATCTAATAGAAGTTACCTTGGCAACAGGAGAAAAAATATCACCAAAATCAATTCCCGACACCTAGGAATAACCTTTTGCTACCAATCGAGCTTTGTATTTCTCCACCTTTCCTTCAACATTTGTCTTCTTCTTGAACACCCATTTGTTTCCAATGGGTTTCCTTCCAGTTGGAAACTCGACCAGATCCCAGGCCGCATTTTTGTGTAGAGATGCCATTTCATTAACCATGGCCTCCTTAAAGAGTTTTCCATCCTCTGAATCCACTACTTCCTTCACAGTTCTGGGATCATCATTAGTAACAGACAAAGAAAAATTTGAACAGAAAACAGATGGACTATACCTTTCTGGATGTCTTCTTTCTCGAACTGATCTTCTCACAGCCAGAGTTTTTGGCTCTTCATCTTTTGATTCCTCCTCTGCTGTAGAGTCTGATTCTTCCTCCTTTAGCTCAAAATCTATCTTCTCAGGTTCCTTTGGTTGGACTTCATGTTTAATAACATCTTTCATCTCTCTAAATGCCATAGCTCGGTTGTACACAACCTTCCTTGTTACTAGGTTTGAAAGCTTATAACCCTTTAAACCATCCTTATACCCAAGAAAGATGCACTTTTCAGATTTACTATCCAACTTGGTTCGTTTCTCCTTTGGAACATGTACATATGCATCACATCTAAATTCTCTCAGATGTGAAAGAGAGGGTTTCTTACCAGTCCATACCTCTTGTGGAGTCTTATCCTCCAACGCTGATGAAGGTGATCTGTTGACTAGGTAATAAGCTATCTCCACCACCTCTGCCCAAAATCCTTGTCCTAACTCGGCACCAATGAGCATGATTCTTGCCCTTTCCGTCAACATGTTGTTCATTCTTTTTGCAACTCCATTTTGCTAAGGTGTATATGGAGTAGTCTTTTGTCATGCTATACCACACTTCTTACAGAATTCTTCAATTCCTTACTGCAAAACTCTCCTTCCGTTATCTATCCTCAGCACCTTTATCTTCTACTTTGTCTGGTTCCCCACCAAAGCCTTAAATTCTTTAAACCTATCAAAGGATTCAATTTTCTTCTTAAGGAAATATATCCATGTATTCCTTGAGAATTCATCTATATATGATACATAGTACACAAACTTACCCAGTAATGGAACCTTCACAGGTCCAAACACATCATTGTGCTCAAGTTCTAATATTTGTTTCGCCCTCTTACTACCAGAGGGGAAACTCACCCAATTCTGCTTCCCATATACACAATTTTCACAAAAATCAAAATCCAGAGAGCTACTACGCATACATTCTACCATACCTTTACCATTAAGTATTAGAAGGCCCTTCTCTCCAATATGTCCAAGCCTTTGATGCTACAACATGGTCTTCTCTCCAAAGACAACTACATTTCCTTCTCCACTTTCAGGAACCATAGAACACTTGTACCCATTAATAACAGTGCTAGCTTGTAGCTTGTACAGAGTTCCAATCCAAACTCCCCGCATCAATACCAATGTTCCCCGAACCATCATGTAGGTATCCTTCTCGAACACTGTTTTTACACCTGCATCATCCAACTTGCTTACAGAAATCAGATTTCTAGCCAATGCAGGAATATGCAGAACACCCGGAAGTGTTCTACCCCTTCCACCTTGCAACTTCAACTTTACTTTTCCACGACCAATGATTCTAGCCTTCCTATCATCCCCCAAGAAGACATCACCACCATCATATTTCTCACATTCACAGAACCATTCTCTATGGGGAGTGAAGTGAAAGGATGCACCTGAGTCAATCAACCATTCCTCATGATCTACATGTGTACTTGAAGAAGCCAACTACACATATCCGCCTTCATCTGAGGTGGTTTCTTCCTCTACAAAAGGAGCCTCATGAGATCCCTTTCCATTGTCAGGAGCTTTAGATTTACAGTCCCTTTTGAAGTGGCCTTTCTTTCTGCATTTCTAGCACACCACCTTTATAAGTTTTCATGGAGATTTGGATCTCCCTCTAGATTTAGATCTCCAACTTGATGACTTATTTTTGTTTATGCTCTGGAACTGTCCTCATATAGACAAGGCATCACCATTTTGGCTCTCCATATTTTTCCGTCTCATCTCCTCAATCAGCAAGGTTGAGACTATTTCATCAAACTACAAGGAAATTGCATTGCTACCTATAGCAATAACCAGACTATCCCATGAATCTGGTAGAGAACACAACAAACTGATGCACTTATCTTCATTTGAAATATTAATATGAATAGATGCTAACTGACTTACCACAGTATTAAACGCATTCAGATGCTCTGTCACCAAGTCTCCATCTTTCATCCTCATGTTATACAGCTTTTTCTGTAGGAATAGTTTATTCACCAGAGACTTAGATTGGTACAAAGTCCCTAACTTTTCCCACAAAGCCTTTGTTGTAGTTTCCCCTGATAAATTCAACAATACTGAATCTGAGACACACAATCATATTGTGCTATTTTCCTTCCGACCCAACTTCTTCTATTCTTCATCGGACACTCTTGTTGGTTTAGTACCTGGATCTACCACGATACATTGATCTTTATCCACCAATAGATCCTCCATCTTGAGTTTCCACAACTCAAAACTATAACCATTAAATTTCTCGATCTCTACCTTTCCACCGCTTGCCATCTTCTTTCACCACTAGAATCGATTTCATAGATCTCCCACTGAATAGGGTCTACCACAGGCTCGAGCGAAACCCCTCAGCAACAAAGGCGTCCCCTTGAATCCAAAACTACTCTGATACCAAATGTAGGTTTTAACCCCGTACAGAAATTACCTGCATACAAATTCTAAAACACGGTAAATAAACAATACAAGAGCATAACACATAAAACACATATACACAGATATTTTCCCCTGGATCCAAAAACCGAGACTACCAGCTTGATTTTTCATTATTTTCCTTTCAATGTTACAATACATAGTTATACATGCTGAAACATTCAATACCATGGACCGAAAACCATCGCTTCCAAAAAACATTTGTGAAAATCATACACAAAACCATAGGTGGGTCTGCCCAACCCAACATAGGGTCCAAAACCAAAATTTTCCGGGGCACTGCCACCGACCTCATAAAGTGGGGTTACGGGTACACCTCAAACCCCTGTGACCTCCCCACCTCTAACCCCCAGTTAACTACATGGGCTAGTCGTGGAAAGAATATAACACAACCCAACAAAATCATTAGACGCTAACTTGTGTGGGGACTATATGGTTCTTTAAAAAAAAGCAGGTTTTAGGGCACACTGTTTAATTCTTCCTCTTCGTCATGGGGGTTTGCACTTTTGAGTGCTTGTTGTAACCTATGTAAATTATTTTATTTCTTAAGTCAATAGAAGGACCGTCTCTTGCTTCAGCCCAAAAAAAAGAAATTACAATTTATTAAATCAACAAAATCCATAATAAATATCCCTCATACAAAACCCATGTTTTGAACTAGAGGAACAAAATATGCAAAGTGCATTGTAAGATATTAATGGAAGTACTCCTCTTTATATTATCCAACATTCACTTAAACATGATAAAATAGAGTTGGCAGTACACTTACACAATGAAGCCATAGGAGCCCACAATGAAGCCATAGGAGCCACAAGCATAGTTTCTTTGAGAAAATATGGGATTAGGCTTATACATTTATTGAAACATGAGATTTGGAAGTACACTTACAGATTGAAGCGATAAGAGCCACAAGCTTATTTTCTTTGAGAAAAGATGGCCTTGGGCTTGTCTTTGTAAATGAACTTATGAAAGAAGCAAGTGAATGATGAATCGATGGAGGAACTGAATGACCAATCACCATAGTGAGACTTAAATATGGAGCATGATGTGGACTATGTGATTCAAGAGAATGCATTGGTGCATTGGATAGAGAGTGTGGTTTTCCTCTTTGAGCGGATGGTATTCTTCTCCCAATCTTTCAAAAATGGCATGCTTGAACTCTTCTATAACAAAAACCCCAACAATCAAAACAACCAACAATATTGATTTTTCCATCCTATATCAACTAATTCAAGAAGAACTTCTCATAAATGGTACTCGAGCTGATGCAAAAACAAGTTTGCAGTTATCCATCCTTATTCCATCTCTTTTACACCCACATTAACCATATCCTACAATTACCCATCCATTTCAGAAAACACATTTTTCTACAAAAATCAAATATAATATAATCACAAGAATATAAATTCAATATGAAACACAAATTTTGGATGTTGTCCTAGAGTGGCATTTTCACTTATGGGTGAAAATAAGAAATAGGGAAACACTTTTTGGTACGTGGAGAGAATTTTGCCTACGTTCAGCAAACTCTCAGCCGAGAGAAAAAGTCAAAAATATTTTATTGGTCGAGATTTTGATCGTTTCTTGGCTGAGCATTTGAAACTCTTTTAACCAATAGTTTAGCAAGGTTAGTCTCGGGTTTGCAAACTGTCAACCGAGAGTTAGAAAAGTTTTTGGCCAACAATTTTGGGAAAAAAAACCTTGAACACAAACTCTTAGTCAAAAGTTTAAATTCAAAGTAAATCTCTCGACCGAGATTCATATATTATAATATATTCTCTCAGACATAATTTTGATGTAAAAACATTTCCCAAGAACAAACTCTCGATGGAGAGTTTAGATTCTATTTGAAATTTCTCGGACGAAAGTTTAAATTCCATTTAAAACTCTAAACCAAATGTTATATTATATTTAAAACTCTCAGCTAAAAGTTTAAAAGGTACAAAATGGAAAAAACATGGCATTAGATGCCATTTGTGCAATGTACCCTCGCTCGTGAAATCCTTACTTCCAAGTTTTGCTGCAAAAAGGGTTATTGTTGCATCCGCTACGTGGAATATATATCAAAGAGGGTCGTATTCTGAATGTGAGGGGCATCATATTTGTTGAGGGACTGAGCGTGTTTATTGTCATGTTTATTGCGTGTTGAGGGATATGTCATGCTTATTGTTAGCTCCCTCTGTGTGTATATCAATTGTATTGGTTTTTGTGACTTGCTGGAAGTCATTCTAGGATTGAAGAGTTTGTATGACCATTGTTGGACGGGACTGAGTGTGTTGAGGATGGCATTCTATTTGCTAGCGCAACTACTCACTTCCTCAAAGCCCATTCAAATTGCAATTTAATAAAGCCATGTTCTTCTATTTACTCAGAATGGTGTTTCAATATGGGTTGAGTTCTTGTAGCATAAACAATAAGTTACAACATCAAATAGCATTGTATACTCTATTCGATATCTTAGTTCAATCACCGGCATTGGGAAAAATATCTTGTGCCTTAGTTACTCTGCAGATACAACATTATAATAAATTCAATCGAGTATCTATCTAAACTTTATAAAAGAATTGAATTGTACATTTGAGTTTCATCTTTCCATACACATTTAAATAAATTTTTGGGTTTTGAAGCCTTATCAAACTCCACACCTCATTTTTATGCTAGGAGGACCTTGGATACCCTATTTATAATTGATATCAAGGCAGGTTGTCTAATTCCCATCTTGAATGGATTCGATTTTTCTACGTTGTTGTATTTAAATTTTTATGTCATGCAGATACTAACTTATGTGATGTTTACCAAAAAAATTTGGAAAATGATATAGAAAATATAGAAAATTAACATCTTGACTATTAGAAATTGATAATTGGATTATTGGAAATTTACTAAACATTGCAAATCAATATTTTGACTATTAGAAATTGATATTTGGATTATTGGAAATTGACTAAACATTGCAAATCAATATTTTGAATCTTGAAACCAATAATAATAACATATTTATGATAGAGTAAATTAAATAGGTCACAATTTAGACAGATTTTTTTATTATTAATGTTGAATATTCTGGAAATTTAAGCTATAATAGCCATCAAATTATGGAATTCTAGGACAACCATTAAATTATGAAATTTTATTTGTCCTAAAGAGTTTTGATTTTTGAGAGTGACTTTCTACTTCCAAAATTATCTGAATTAGAATACTTCTAAATCAAAATTTTGTAAAATAAAAAAATGTATAAATATTACCATCCAAACAGAATTATAACCTCATTGGAAAATGTCAATTTTTATTATTTAAATCATATTCTTACTTTAAAAAATGAAATATTGAAATTATTAAATTTGAATTCACATTTTAAATCAAATTAACCTCTAAATAAAATATGATCTTTTATTTTTGGGTGGCGGAATTTTGTCCGCAACCTGAGACAATCTATGCTTCGCTCTTGTAATAATAGCAACGGTAAGTATCCTCAATCGCTTTATTGACTATTTCACCTAATTAATTATTTTGAACTACAGTGATGGTGATGAAGAGGCGTTCGCTAATTATTCCTAACAGCTAAGGTTGCTTCCAGGGTCCACACCAAGTTGATTGCAGTAGCTGAGATAATAACTGATACGGTCATTAACTCCCTCGGCGTTTCCACCGTTGCATTCTACGTCTCCGTTGATTGCTTGAATGGTCGCCCCGAATCCCTGACCGGATGTAATAGCGGTGTGGCAGTTGCTGTTCACATTCCAAAACCAGAGCGCAGTCTTCCACGAGGTCACGTCATCCTGAGCCAGAGTGTCAGGGTTATCCAGCAGATCTTCGCCCAGATAATCACCAGCTGCACCATAATTATAATTCCTTCACCAAGCAAACGGTCAGTCACCGGACATTCAATTCACATATCTATAATTGCTTGCCTACCAAATAGATAGACATATACACAAAGATACATACCATGAGAGTTGCAGGGGGCCACGACCATAGTATTGCTGCCCGGTCGCACAGGGATATTGCGTGGAGTCACAATAATCGTTTTCGTTTATCTGCTCAACGTTGCACAAATCTGTTAACAATCCAGACAGACAATATGCTTGTAAGCATAAATAAATAAGTAATTTTTAAAATCTATTATGTCAAAAAGTTAGCACAGGTCGGTTATTAATGTCAAATTATTATAATATTTATTATGTAAAATTATAAGATTCAAGGCTATAATTTCTTTATTATTTGTATATAAATATATAAATAATATACTAATATACTGGTTCGCAATCTTTCAAACCTTCCATCATGAACAACAACTGCATATAAAGTCTGACAAACCATGCCAAAACCAAATACCCGTTTTTTTCCAAAAGAAAAAACATTCTCGTCAAACACGACCTGTATAGCTGTAATTTTATGGAAAAGAAAGAAAGAAAGAAAAAAAAAAAAAAAAAAAACTAATATCCATAAATTCTGGAATAAAATCATATAAAGATTTAGACATCAAATGAAAAAATTGTCTATCTCGTGAGACGCACTGCCAGTCTCGTGAGCAACGTTGGCGAAGAAAGCAGCAATTTCTTTCTTGTTGTCATCGGATGTCCCAGTTGTGCCAAAGCTAGAAAATGAATTGACCGCATTAATGAAGTCACTGTATGTATAGAAGGTCATTCCTGAGCAGCCCTCACCAGCGGCAGATATAATTCCATTGAAGAAATCTTGGGTAGAAATATCTGAAACAGCTCCACGGCAGATGGAAAGAGCAGAAAGGGCAAAAGCAAACCATAGAATAACAGCGCTCAGACGGAGATGAGTTGCCATATCCGCGACTATACTTTTGTTATCGCTGGCAAAGCCAAAAGATTATGGTCCTCTGCTGCCCTGTGAAGAGAAGAGGGTGAGATGAGTGTTGGTTATATAGCCGTGGGGATCTGGAATTGGGATGATATTTCGTTAATTGGATTGCATGTTGACTTATAACCGCGTTTTTACCATGAAAAACACGGAACAAATTAACATTAATATTTACGCGTCAAAGTTCAAAGATTCGGAGAGCATATTATAGTACACCCAAAAAAACTTTTTTTTCCTCTCTCAACTAGCTCAAAGAGGAAAGTCAATATAGCAAAGATTAGAACGAATTGTCATGAATTCCATAGTGAAATAGGTCGTTGGCCAATTCCTAAAACGCCATAAAAAATTATCTCTCTATTTTAACTAGGTCAAAGAAGAAAATCAATATAGCAAAGATTACAACGAATTCTCATAAGCTCCATAGTGAAACAGGTTGTTGGGCAATTCCTAAAATGCCATGGATGGAAAGGATCTGCCATATATGTGAGAATAGGAACATCGAGGATGAAAACCACTTCCTCTTAGAGTGCCCCGCGTACAACCACATTAGATCTGAGTTTCACAATCTTTGTTACAATGCTTATCTTGCTAGCCTTTTACAATGTCAAAATTATAGTGAACTTGGCAGGCTTCTCTCTAAGCTTTTTGAGCATAGAAATAAAATCTTAAATCAAAGTAAATAATTTGTTTCTTTAAGTCTCATAGAAAATTAGGTTTACACGTTGAAAGGTTTGATCCCTCCAAATATTTAATAGATTTAGACTTAGGATGGATCTGAGCTAGTTTATTTTATTTACATTTTATTTAATAAATATAATTTTAATTTAAAATTTAATAATATTAGCCTTGTCACATAACTCAAGGAAAACATAACTATAAAAAAGAAAATGGAAAGTCAAACTATAACTTTAAATTTTACAATTTATAATTTACAACTAACTAATAATATTTTTTCATAAACAATAACAATAATTTTTTAAAAAAAAATAAAAAATACACATAATATTTATAATAAAAAATAAAAAATTTTAAATCTCTTTTCTTAAATCAATTTTAAATTCTTTTATACTATATTATTGAAAATTAATTATCATTTAATTAAAATAATATTAATAGATTAATATTTTTGTGTTATATTTCCTGGTATAATATATATAAACTAAGAAAAATAAAAAATTAAATCCTCTTTACTTAAAAATCAAACTTTTAATTATTTTACACCATATCATTAAAAATTAATTATCGTTTAATTAAAATTAATATTAATAGTCTAATATTTTGTGTTATATTCATTAATCGAGTAAGTATATTCGCGCGTCATTTTCGGAAAGGTCATTAATCATTTCCGGTTTTTGCCTTCCTTTCATTTTATTTTTGGGATGTTCAACACGTCTACAACAATAATTGGTAAAAGATTTATTTGTTTATGTTGCACTCAAAAGTCACTTCTATGTTACATATTCAAATGAAAATCACCCTAAACGGAGTTAGCTCGCTGATGGTCCATAAAAAGGTACACATTTATCCTATGTCTATAATGAGATTTTTTGAAAGTTTTTCCGGTTGGTTTTTCTGGTTAAAATCCGGCAGCAATTTATTGGAATGGCAAATTTGATAGCTAGTTTCTGCACAATCAAAAGGTCCTAGGGGTTTTTCAGGAATTATATAGTTAAAGAACCATTTTAACTGCTAAAAATCAAGATAAATCTCAATTTCTTCTGCCGGATTCCGTCACCGGAATCTCCAAAAAATCTCATTATAAACAACTCCATTTCAAAACTTAACAGCTTTATAACATACTCCATTGTTACACCAGTATAAAACCATAAAATCATTTTAACTTTTTGACTTATTTATCCTAATAATCTAAAAGATCAGTGATTAACCGTAATGTTATCTTGATTCGCACTGCCAGGTAAGTCATATCACGGTTGATATATTCGATATATTCTTAACGTCTGCTGCTGTCCCAAAAGTGGAATTCGTTTTGTTTTGCTTAGATGATGGTGAAGATAACTACATAGGTACCAGTAACAGAAGTATCATATCCCATGGAATTTCACTCTTCGTGCTGCGTTATGTTTCGTTGAAGTGGTAAAAATACAAAAACTAATAGGTAGAATTCACATATAGAAATTGTTAGAGTATTGATTACGATCCCGTGTTCATGTGACGGTAAACACTGTTTCTGACTGTTCATTTGACGGCAAACATGGTTTATATGATGACGAGTGCGGTTAAAGATAACTAATTGATATCGGTCAAATTATGGCGAATGATGATCCGGGGATGATTACCATGAATGGCATGACGGATGATTATCAAATGTTTATAATGAGATGGAATGTAAGGGAAAAACCTCCAGGGTTTGAAGAGCTTACCAGGATCTTGCTACAATAAGAAGAAAAGAGATTGTCCTTCAAACCTCAAAATCCATATCTTGCATTGATGACCAAGTTCAAGCTAAAAGGGAAAGAAGTGGTTGATCAGAGGAAAGGAAGCACATCACGAAAAAGGGCACCACAAGGTATGACTTCGCATAAACATGACTCTACTCCTAATTTTTTTTATTGTGGTAAGATAGGCCATATTGCTAAATTTTGCCATAAGAAAAAGGCAAATGGGGAGAGGTACAAGCAGAGAAGACATGCAGGTCATCTGGCTAGCTGATGCAGATCAAAACCAGGATTTCAGATTATTTATGGCTGAAACTGCACTAGACATTGAGGAGGATGAATCAGATATTTGGTTCGTAGATTCTAGAGCTTCCTCACATATGACAGGTAAAAAGCAATGGTTCAAAAATTTTAGAGTCCAACACTGGAGTAAAAGTATACCTTGGATATAATAAAGTGTACGAGATCAAGGGACATGGAGATGTTCTTGTCACTCTCCTTGATGGAAACATTAGGAAT
This sequence comes from Pinus taeda, assembly GCA_000404065.3. NCBI lineage: Eukaryota > Viridiplantae > Streptophyta > Pinopsida > Pinales > Pinaceae > Pinus > Pinus taeda. Next base: position 55,230 of record APFE031646362.1, on the reverse strand, counting down.
ATCTCTGATGTGTGGTATGTACCTAGTATTAAGAAGAACCTAATTTCTGTATCAAAGATTACAGATTAGGATCTCAAGGTAGAATTTTTTATATCTTATTGTATCATTAAAGACTTGTTGGATTAGATGAAGCCTATTGCTATAGGTGTTCATATAGAAGGACTCTACAAAATGGACGTGAAGAGTACACCACCGCAAGCATTGATGTCATTGGATACGTTTGCTGAAAGCTTGTGGCATCAACGACTCAGGCACATCAATTTCGGTGATGTTCTTTTGTTGCAGAACAAAGGTACGGTGAATGGTCTTCCTGTTTTGAAAAAGTTGCATATTGATTGCGAAGCATGTGCATTCGGTAAACATCATAGAGATGAATTTCCTGCCGTTAAAGATAGATAACAAAGGGATACACTCGAACTTGTACGCATTGATTTATGTGGCCCTATGCAGACAAGATCGTTAGGTGGGACCTACTATTTTCTAATATTTGTTGATGATTGTACAAGATTCACATGGGTGTATTTTCCTTTGCGTATTTCAAGCAGTTCAGGAACATGATCGAAAAGAAGACAGGAAAGTTCATCAGGTTTCTTCGATCAGATCAAGGCGGAGAATTCAGGAAAGTGGATTTCATCAAATACTGCAAAGAGCGTGGGATAAAACAACAATTTACAACACCTTACACTACTGAGTAGAATAGAGTAGCTGAGAGGAAAAATAGAACATTGGTGGAGTGTACTCGCAGTATGTTGAAAGGTAAGAATCTGACTAATGGTGTTTGCGCAGAAGCTGCCAATATTGCAGTGGATTTGAAGAATAGGAGTCCCACTAAAAGTCTTGATTATAAAACTCCTTTTGACGCATTGTTTGGCTTCAAGCCTACAATAAGTCATCTTAGAGTATTTGGATATAAATATTTTGTGCATGTTTCCAAAAAAAGTAGGAAGAAGTTAGATTCAAATGCCATTAAATGTACCTTCATTGGATAATGCAGTGAGTATAAAGCTTACAAATTGTTTGATCCTTCTACTCACAAGGTGTTTGTTAGTAGAGACATAGTATTCCATGAACAGGTTGATGATGGAAATCCTGTTCAAGATAATGAAGTATGGCATGTACCATTACTTTCGGATGAGGATGTTGAAACAGAGATCGATCACAACAACAACAACAACAAGATAAAAAGGAGGAAATTGAGTTTAGTCCACAAAGAGAAGAACAAAGCAGAATAGTTGACACCCCACCACTTAGAAGATCTAGCAGGCCGAAACAGTTATCATCTCAATATAGGGATTGTGTGCTCATGACTGGTATGTTAAACATTGCAAAACCTTCTAATTTCATGAAGCTAGTAAGAGTTTTAAATGGAAGGAAGCAATGAAGGAGGAATATGAATCTATTATTAGGAATAATACTTGGGATCTAGTAAACCTTTTTCATGGTAAACAACGCATAAGTTGTAGATGGTTATTTAAGTTGAAATTTAAAGCAGATAGGTCTATTGATAAGTATAAAACAAGGTTGGTTGCAAAGGGGTATTCCCATAAAGAAAGTATCGACCTTGAGGAAACATTTTCCCCTATTGAAAAATTAAAAATTATTAGAAATATTATTGCTTTAGCCACTAAGCGTCATTGGAAAATACATCAATTAGATGTTAAATCTGCTTTCCTAAATGGTGATTTAAAATAAGAGGTATAGTTAGTGTAGCCTGAGGGGTTTGTTAAGAAGGGAGAAGAGCATTTAGTCTGTAGGCTAAAGAAAGATTTATATGGTTTAAAATAGGCTCCTAGATCCTAGTACGACAAAATTGATTCATTTTTCCTCATGCATGGTTATAAATGGAGTAAAAATGATCCTAATTTGTATACTGTGTTTAATGATGAAGGGCAGATAGTGTTGATTTCTTTATATGTAGATGATCTAATCATGATAGGAAGTGTAGACAATCTTATTGAAGAAATCAAGCAATAGTTATCACAAAAATTTGAGATGAAGGACCTTGGAGAAATGCATTATTGTTTGGGTCTAGAAGTTTGAAGAGATTCAAGTCAAACTTTTTTGTCCCAGGGTAAGTATGCTAAGAGTTTGCTAACTAAATTCAAAATGGATGAGTATAAGGATGCATTTGTGCCTTTATAGCAGAACAACAAACTTTAGGTGAATGATGGTTCGAAATATGCAAATGCAACATTGTACAAATAGTTGGTTGGTAGGCTTATCTATTTTCCTATAATGAGACTAGATCTAGCTTATGCAGTGAGTGTTTTGAGTCAGTTCATGACTCAACCTCATGAGAACCATTGGCTTGCAGGAAAAGGAATATTGAGGTATCTGTAAGGAACTTCAGACTTTGGTATTTTGTATTCTGACTCAATTGATGTTAGCTTGACAGGTTATACAGACTCTGATTGGGTGGGAAATTTAGATGATAGAAGATCAATTACAGGCTATGCCTTTAGCATTGGATACGATGTCATATCTTGGTGTAGAAAGAAGCATCATATTGTAGCCTTATCCTTAGCAAAAGCAGAATATCAAGCTATGTGTGCAGCAGCTTGTGAGGCAGTTTGGTTGGGAAGACTTCTCCAAGACGCAGGAGAGGAAAAGACAGAAGCTACGTTTATCAATTGTGATAATCAAAGTTCCATCAAACCGCCTTACAATCCCGTGTTTCATCAAAACACTAAGCACATAGACACTCAATTTCATTTGTTAGGGAAAAGGTGCAGTCCAACTAGATTTGTATTGAATATCGTAATTCTTGTCATAATATGGCTGATATATTTACTAAGCCTCTAATAAGACTAAAGTTTGAGTTGTTTAAGGACATATTAGGTGGGTTTAAGAACCCTTTCTCCATTAAGGGAGAGTGTTAGAATTAACGGAGAATAGGCTCTTATTGTTACATAGTTGTGATTTTCCTTCTATAGTTATTTAGTTCCTATTCTTCAAGGATATGATTTGTTGTCCCTAACAAATTGCATCTATTTAATATTGAAGATTAATGTGAAGCCTGTGTGGCATTTTGCTTGAGATAGCTCCTGGTGATCTACACCTGTGAGCTCCTCTTGTGTTGGTTTGTCATTTCATGTCTTCCTTGTGCTAGTCTTGACATTATTTTTTATTTTTTGGCTCATAATTGTACAAATAATTGTGATATACACTGAAATAAACAAGCTTACTTTGTGAGTCTTCAAATTCTAAGGTCAGGTGAGTTGTGAGTTGTGGAGTTGTCGCGATGCCACCTTGTGTGGTAAGACTCACTGCCAGAGCCTGTGGAGTTGTGTGTGGTCCATTGTTGTCCGGAAGAGGGAAAAAGCGTGATATTTGGAATGTGTGAGCTGAGAGCGAGGGTTTTCAGCTTGGTGGTGTCAAGACTGAGTGCTACTCTTGATTTGTTGTGCATTGAGCCCTATGAGGAAGAGGCATCTCAAAGTCGATCAACCACCTATCTCATCGTTTTTCAGAAGGGTTGTGTGAAAGAAAGAATTATAGTGCCAAAGGAGCTGTGTTTGGAGGACTCTAAGTTAGTATATTTGTCTCCATGAACATATTTTCTTAACCTATGAGCTATTTGAGAGTGCATATCAGTGGGGAGATCTGTTCAGAGCCATGAACCATAGTCAGGTTGTGAGGGCACTATTCTGTCAGGAGTGTAGTTCATTGTGCTAGAGTCAACCCTTGTGACCCAAATCAAGAGGTGTTGTGTGATTGTACACTGGAAATTTAATTTCTTTGGGATCGTGAAGCTTGAAAAGGGTGACAAACATTGTTAAATGAGAGTTGACTCTGTGTGCGGAGATATCATTGTGATGGTGAGGTGAGTTGAGTTTATCATGTAATTAGAGAGCCGAGTATTTGTCTTGACATGCCAAGTGTGGCAGAGTAGCGAGCATGTGAGCTACGGGAATTGTGTAGCCTAGAGCTTGGATACACGGTGAAGCATGGATTTGTTAAGCTATCAAGGTTTTTGATTAGTGTTTCGTCTGTGTTGAGGAGTGTTTCGGTTGTTTGATGGTTGAGTTCGACGTGTTGAGGAGGCAAAATCTTTGCTTGTGGAAGAGAGCATTCATTTTTTGTGAACTTGTAGCACTGTGATATTGTATGTGTGAGATCCATGGAGGTGTCGGAGATGTGTTCAGCTAAAGGTGAAGCTGTTAAATACCCTTGCCATTATCATTTCCATTTGGAGGAGACTTTGTAAACATGGAGATCCATCTACGTGCAGATTTGTGTAAGGAAGTTTGTAGTCATATTAAAATAAAGGGTTTGAGGAGGTTGTGGGCTCGTTGGTGTGAAGAAATGAGGTATTAATGTGTGAAGAGACATTGAAGAGCCATTTATTAGATTTTGAGTTCATTGTTGATTTGAATTGGATAAAATTAGTAATGCTATGATAATTCTCCTCATCAGAATATAAAAATGTGCTTGAGGTTTGACTCCAAAATAGAAAGTAACAACATGAATTTTATGTGTTTTTACTTAAGTTAGTTTCATCAAGAAACTTAAAACATGAAACCAAAACATTGAATGGAAGCATGCATCAAAAAAATAATACACCAGCCATTCATAAAGGATTTCACCCCTCCTGGGCTTCATCTCCTTTGATCAACTCTGAAGGCATGAACCCTTCTCATTGTGCTCAAAATTATTCAATGATAAAAAGTACATAAATGTGCTAACAAAAAGAGTGGCTAGTTTCCTCTTCAAGGAAACATACTTCTATAAGTAATTCGCACTCTAAACATATGACAACCTACAGTTAGTCATCAAACAATCAACAGGCTAAGGGCTCTCAAATCAAGACCCCATACTTCAACTACCAAGAGCATAAAAAAGTACAACAATCCACTTGAAGTACTTAAACAAGTCTCTTTCTCCATACACATATAGAGAAAAGAAGAAATAAAGCTACAACACTACTGAAATGGCTGCTGCAGAGAAAACATGGAGGCATGAAGACCCCTCAAGGTCATCTCCATATTCAAACTCCTACATAAACTAAATCAACGCTCTGGTTGCCCAGGGCACACATAGGCTTTACTTTACAAAATGCTTATCCAAAAGTGCTCATTTGATCCTAAAACCTATTCTAATGGGTTCAAAATGCCCAAGAATGGAAATCTAGCCTTTCTTTGCAACTCATTTGGTCGAAAATTTCCTTATTTATTACTTTTGTTAGCCTCTCCAAAATTTTCTCCTCCAAATATGACTTACTTCTAGTTAAATTCAATCTGCAGTTAAAACTGACAATTCCACCTAAATCAGTTGTTCCACCATCGTTCCCACCTATCTTGCGGTTAAGGGCCCAGTGGTCACATGCGGAGTGGTGGTTCGACAGTTAAAGATACGATTCCGCAACCCTGTCGGATATCGTAATTGCAATGGATGCTTGAACCTTCGGTGTATCAATCCATCTTGCATTCTGCGATAACACGGACCCACTAGGATTATAAATCTCAACGCATAAGACATCGCATCCGAAAGTCCTATCGCAATTGACACTTTCCCTTGACGGATGTCAAAGTCCATACTCTATGATAGTAGCGGACTCGCGAGGGTTATAAATTATAGCGTATAATAATATCGAGTTTGAAAGTCCCCCCATAGTAAATCACAATTGATTATCAGTGGAGAGATGGACGATAACACTCCAACTAGATAGCAATTTAGAGGACCTAAAAAGTTATAAATTATAGCTTTGAAAACATATCATGTCTGGAAATTATCAAAATCAGAATTCATCGCATTTGTCTATCAGTGATCACTGCTGGAACCATATCACAAATTGCAATCATTTTCTGCGATTGTGATATGTGATAAATCGCGTTGCAACCAGGCTTCATTGGGGGCTGATTCTAATCATTATACAATATGTGATTGCATCACATCGCACTCTGGTATGTGTCGGGGGTAAATTCTTGAGTACTTTTACACCTTTGACATCTGATTTACGGGGTCCAATGGCAACCTGCAACTTGGCACCTCCTGGTTCGTTAGGACCTTTGCCATGTCATTCAGTCAACCCTGAAATTTGACTTGCTCTAATTTCTACATACAAGCTTGAATTTGAGTGTCGTTCACACCATTGGATTCAGAATGCCATGATATTTGATATGAAACAAAGTTTATCAAGATTATTATATTTTTATTTTGTGGAAAATTTTGAGCTCCAGGTCACTCTTCCCCATTGAAAAACTTTTGGTTTCCAAAAGTTTAAATAATCTGCAATTGCTCTATATTTTGTTTGCACCCTAAGTTTCCTACACGTAATCCATCCTTCTCCTTCACCTTTTTCTTCGGAGCCATAAGCGATGAGTTGACACCTCTTCATGTCACTATGGCCATCCACACCAACATCCTTCCCAAGAAGAATTCCAAGAAGATGATCACCTTGGAATTGCTTATTTGCAAAATCATTATCAAGCATAAGATCCTAAAAGACTTTGCCAAATGAACCCAAACAAGCTTCACATAGTGAATACTTGTATAACTTGAGTGTTACACACATTTGAAACAGAGTAAATGTGTTGCAATTACTCATACAACAACTTTAAAATGCCTTTTTTTTTTTTTACAAAATGGAATAAACTTGACTCCCAAATTTTCCATTCAAATTCACTATCAACAAGCCAAACTAGCATTGTAATTGCTTAAAGAAAGAACTGTTTCATATAAATGATTTATTTATGAACATCACTTTTACAGATTACCCAACTATGGGGATATGCAACTAGTGCAAAACAGAAACTTACAGACTTCAGCTGGACAAATAGTACATCCATTTCTTACCCAACCACGTAAATGAACCCTGTATTTGAACTTTCTCTTCTTCTGAAGCTGCTTCAGGGATGGTTGCATCTTGTGCCACTTTTTCTTTTGTTGCTTCCTCTTCTGGTGCTTGCATGATTTGGTTGCCCTTACTAGGATGAAGTTGTGGAAACAATTTCCAACACTTGAGTGTTTTGGTTTCATGTTTTAAGTTTTCTTCATGAAACTAACTTAAGTAAAAAGACATAAAATTCATGCTTTTACTTGCTATTTTGGAGTCAAACCTCAAGTACGTATTTAGATTCTGCTGAGGGGAATTAGCACAACATTACTAATCTACCACAATTCAAATGAAGTTGGTATCAGAGCTATGGTTTTCTTTGTATAAGGAGGAATTGACTTTTGTTTGCAAGTGAATGTGTTTTGAAGCTCATTGAAGAGAATGTTTTGGAAAAGAGAGCAATATTGTTACAATCTCTACCACCAAGTTCTACCTAAAATTGTAGTAGAAGCTTCAAGAAAATCATGTCCCAAGGAGGAGAGCCTGCAAGAATGTTAGAGGATGTGAAGGCTTTTAGAAAGACTTCCTTAAATATGGCAGAAATGGTCAAAGTCCTCTATGAAGAGAGGAATGCCAAATTTCAAGGTGAAAGATGTAGACCTCCAAGAAGAGAATGTTCTCCAAGGGAAGAAGGTAACAACAATGGTGATAAACTGCCATATTATCCACAATATTCATGATTTTCTACAACTATTATGCAAGATGCTAGTGTAGAAAGTTCGTCCAAGAAGGTAGGAGGACAAATACTGAAGAATCGGCCCTTGGTGAAGCCTGGTTGAAATGTGATTTATTGCATATCGAAATCCTGGAAAATGATTGTGATTTGTGATATGGTTCCAGCAGTGATCACAAATAGTGAACGCGATGAGTTCTAATTGCAATAAGCCCCATACGCAATGTTTTTTCAGAGTTGTAATTTATAACTCATTGGGTCCACTAGATCGATGCTATAGTTTTTTAACAAGTGGTGACGTCCATCTCTCCACCGATTGCCGATTATGATTTGCAGTGGCCAATGGAAACCTACCACTTGGCACCTCCACATTTGCTAGGATCTTTTCCTTTATCATCCCGTCAACCCTGAACTTTCACTTGCTCTAACTTCTGCATACGAGATTTGATTTGAGTTTCATTCACACTGTTGGATTCATAATGATGAGCTATTCAATCTAAAGGTAAGCTTATCAAGATTTTGACACTTTGAATTTTTGGCAAATTTTGAGCTCCTAATCACTCTTCCATACTGAAAAACTTTTGATCTCCAAAAGTTTAAATAGTTTGCAACTGCTCTATACTTTGTTAGCACCGCAAGTGTCCTATAGGCCATCCTTCCTTCTCCTTCACCTTTGTTCCTCAGAGCCATAAGCGATGAGACAACACCTTCCCATGTCACTATGGTAATCCAGAACAACATCCTTCCCAAGCAGAATTCCAAGAAGATGAGCACCTTGGTATTTATCATCTGCAAATTCCTTATCAAGGATAAGATCTTAAAAGGCTTCTCCAAATGAACCAAAAAAAGCTTCACATAGTGAATACTTGTATAACTTGAGTGCTACACACATTTGGAACATACTAAATGTGTTGCAACTACTAGTACAACAATTTTAAAAATGGCTTTTTTTTTTTTTTTTTTTTTACAAAATGGAATAAACTCGACTCCCAAATTTTCCATTCAAATTGACTATCAACAAGCCAAACTAGCATTCTAATTCCTTAAAGAAAGCACTGTTGCATATACGTGATTTATTTATGAATATCATTTTTACAGATTACCCAACTATGGGGATATGAAACTAGTGCAAAATAGAAACTTACAGACTTCAGCTGGACAAATAGTCCATCCATTTCTTACCCAACTAGGTAAATGAACCCTCTATTTGAACTTTCTCTTATTCTTAAGCTGCTTCAGGGATGGTCGCATCTTGTGCCACTTTTCTTTCGTCACTTCCTCTTCTGGTGCTTGCATGATTTGGTTTCCCTTACCAGGATGAAGTTGTGGAAACAATTTCCAACACTTCTCAACATAATGCCCACTCCTATTGCAATGAGTACAAAAGTTGTTTTGAGCTCCTCTCGGCTCACTTACCTTTATCCTTGGATGAGATTTTCTCCTTTCGTTCTCAAATCCAGTAGACATAAACATCTTCATGATGATTTCTCTCCTTTTATTGCACTTACGTACAAAGTGGTTAGATGAAAGAAAAAAGGTGCATGGAAATATTTTCCTCAACATGTTATTGAAATCTGCATGCTTTTTTCCATCATGAACAACATTCTAATTAACATAAAGGTTATGCCTATATTTATTGTCCTTTGGCTTACATTGCCTAAGTGACGAAATTGCATGGCAAGTAGAACTTGGGTTTCCTTATTTTCCAGCTTTTACATCTCACTTTGGAGACATTTTTCACTTTAAGTCCTCTTTACACTTGAGGAACCAAGCGGGAATCATTTCTGGATGCAATTCCCAACATCTTGCCTCCTCGTGTCCCCCCTTATGGAAAAAGGAACACGATATCCATGAATTGTTGCTATAAGACCACTTTTGTTTTGCAACATAGCCTAATCCTTCATATTTAGGCCTCTCCTTGGTTGCAATTGGATTTCTAATGCCTTGCTAGTTTATGCCAAGGCCTCCTCCCTTGTAACCCATCTTGTTCAAGAGCTTGGATCCAATGTCTTTACTGTGTTTTTCAAAGGCTACAAATGAATTTACATTAATACTTTCACATAAGGAAGAAGCATGTAAATTCTTACCATTTGCTTCATCTTTTAATTGACACACGAAGATGTTTTCAAATTCCCTTTTGATTCGAGATGTGTCCTCTTGGACCCTTCAGCTCTCTTCTTTCAACTGCTCGGATTTGGGTGTTGATAGAAACTCATCTTCCACATCATGTGGAAAAAAGGTACAAACTTATCCATCTTACTTCTTAGAGGGACTTTCTACACTAGCATCTTCAATAATAGCTGTAGAAAAGCATGAATATTATGAAGAAGATGGTGGTTTATCACCATCCTTGTTACCTTCTTCCCTTGGAGAACATTCTCCTCTTAGAGGTCTAGAGCTTTCACCTTGCAATTTGGTATTCCTCTCTTCATAGAGGACTTTGGCCATTTCTTCCATGTCTAAGAAAGCCTTTCTAAAATCCTTCATATTCTCTAACATTCTTGCAATCTCTCCTCCCTAGGACATGTTTTTCTTCACGCTTCTACTACAATTTGAGGTAGAACTTGGTGGTAGAGATTGTAACAATCTTTCTCTCCTTTCCAGAACCTTCTCATCAATGAGCTTAAAAACATATTCACTTACAAACAACAGTCAATTCCTCCTTGCACAAAGAAAACCATACCTTTCATACCAACTTGATCTGAATTGGAGCAGGTTAGTAATGTTGTGCTATCTCCCCTCATCAGAATATAGAAATGTGCTTGAGGTTTGACTCCAAAATAGCAAGTATAAACATGAATTTTATGTGTTTTTACTTAAGTTAGTTTCATGAAGAAAACTTAAAACATGAACCCAAAACACTAAATGGAAGCATGCATCACAAAAATAATACATCATCCATTGATAAAGGAGTTCACCCCTCCTAGGATATATCTCCTTGGCTCATCTCTAAAGGCATGACCGCTTGTCATTATGCTTAAACTTATTAAATGGTAAAGAGTACATAAATGTGTTGACAAAAAGAGTGGCTAGTTAACCCTTCAAGGAAAAATTATTCTATAAAGGATTCTCACTCTAAACATATGAAAACCTACAGTTAGTCATGAAACAATCAACAAGCTAAAGGCTCTCAAATCAAGGCCCCATACTCCAACTACCAAGAGCATAGACAAGTACAAAAATCCACTTGAAGTACTTAAACAAGTCTCTTTCTCCATACAGAAATAAATAAAAGAATAAATAAAGCTACAACATTGTTGCAATGGCTGTTGCAGAAAGAACATGGAGGCTGGAACACCCTTGCAAGGTCATCTCCATCTTCAAATTCTTGCATAAACTAAATCAACACTCTCGTTGACCAGGGCACCCATAGGCTTCACTTTACAAAAATCCTATCCAAAAGTGCTCCTTTGATACTGAAACCTGTTCCAATGGGTTCAGAATGCCTAAAAATGAAAATCTAGCCTCTTTTGAAAGTCATTTAGTCAAAATTGGTCTAGTTATGACTTCTATGAGTCTCTCCACAATTTTCTCCTCCAAATCTGGCTTACTTCCAGTTAAATTCTATTCGCAGTTAAAATTGGCAGTTATGCCGAAATCTCTGGTAGTTAAGAAACCTATCCACATAATGTGGACAATGAGGTTCTATTAGCACCCAGATCCAAGACGATTAAAGAAGAGAGCCATAGAGTCCAAGATGACACATCTCAAATCAAAAGGCAATTCGAAAACATTTTCGTGTGTTAATTAAAAGATGAAGCAAGTCGTAAGAATTTGCACACTTCTTACTTATGTGAAAGTATTGACGTAAATTCATTTGCAGCCTTTGAAAAACACAGTAAAGGCATTCGATCGAAGCTCTTGACCAAGATGGGTTACAAGGGCGGAGGCCTTGGCATAAACTAGCAAGGCATTAAAAATCCAATTGTCGCCAAGTAGAGGCCTAAATACGAAGGCTTAGGCTATCATGTTCCTTTTGCCATAAGAAAAGACACAAGGAGGCAAGCTATTGGGAGTTGCATCCAGAAATGGTTCTAGCTTGGCTCCTCAAGTGTAAGGAGGACTTACAGTGCAAAACATCTCCAAAGAGAGATAATAAAGCTGAAGAAGAAGGAAAAGTGGCACAAGATGAGACCATCCCTGAAGTAGCTTTAGAAGAAGAGAAAGTTAAAATAGAGGGTTCATTTACCTGGTTGGGTAAGAAATGGATGAACCATTTGTCCAGCTGAAGTATGTAAGTTTATGTTTTGCATTAGTTGCATATCCCCATAATTGGGTCATTTGTAAAAGTGATGTTCATAAATAAATCACTTATATGCAACAATGTTTTCTTTAAGCAATTACAATGTTATTTTGGCTTGTTGATAGTCAATTTGAATGGAAAATTTGGGAGTCAAGTTTATTTCATTTTGTAAAAAAAAAAAAAAAGGCATTTTAAAATTGTTGTATGAGTAGTTGCATGACATTTAGTATGTTCCAAATGTGTGTAGCACTCAAGTTATACAAGCATTCATTATGTGAAGCTTGTTTGGGTTCATTTGGGAAAGTCTTTTAAGATCTTATCCTTGATAAGGATTTTGCAGATAAGAAATTCCAAGGTGCTCATCTTCTTGGAATTCTTCTTGGGAAGGATGTTGTTCTGGATGACCATAGTTACATGGCCAAGTGTCAACTCATCGCTTATGGCTTTAAAAAACAAAGGTGAAGGAGAAGGAAGGATGTCTTGTACGACACTTGTGGTGTAGACGAAGTACAAAGTAGTTGCAGATTATTTAAACTTTTGGAGATCAAAATTTTTTCAGTGGGGAAGAGTGATCAAGAGCTCAAAATTTTCCAAAAATTCAACATGTCAGAATCCTGATAAGATTACCTTCAAATCAAACAGCTCGTCATTATGAATCCAACACTATGAACAACACTCAAATTTGAGCTTGTATGCAGAAGTTAGAGCAAGTCAAGGTTCAGTGTTGATGGGATGATAGAGGAAAAGGTCCCAACAAATGAGGAGGTGTCATGTGGTAGGTTTCCATTGGCCACCGCAAATCAGAATTGGCTATTGGTGGAGAGATGGACGTTAGCACTCGTTCAGAAACTAGATCGTCGATCTAGTGGACCCAACGAGTTATAAATTACAACTCTGAAAACATATCGCGTCTGGGACTTATTGCAATCAGAACTCATCACATTTCGCTATTGGTGATCATTGTTGGAACCATATCGCAAATCACAATCATTTTTTTTATTTTGATATGCAATAAATCACATTTCAACTAGGCTTCGCTAAGGGCCAATTCTTCAGTATTTGTCCACCTACCTTATTGAACGAACTTTCTACACTAGCATCTTGGATAATAGTTGTAGAAAAACATGAAGATTGTGGAGAATATGGTGGTTTATCACCATTCTTGCTACCTTATTCCCTTGGAAAAAATTCTCCCCTTGGAGATCTACAACTTTCACCTTGAAATTTGGCATTCCTCTCTTCATATAGGACTTTGACCATTTTTCCATGTTTAAGAATGTCTTTCTAAAAGCATTCACATCATCTAACATTCTTGCAGGCTCTCCTCCTTGGGACATGATTTTCTTGAAGCTTCTACTAGAATTTTAGGTATAACTTGGTGGTAGAGATTGTAACAATATTTCTCTCCTTTCCAAAACCTTCTCCTCAATAAGCTTCAAAACACATTCACTTGCAAACAAAATTCAATTCCTCCTTACACAAAGGAAACCATAGCTCTCATACCAACTTGATCTGAATTGTGGTAGATTAGTAATGCTGTGTGAATTCCACTCATCATAATATAAAAATGTACTTGAGGTTTGAATCCAAAATAACAAGTAAACGCATGAATTTTATGTTTTTTTACTTAAGTTAGTTTCATGAAGAAAACTTAAAACATGAAACCAAAACACTGAATGGAAGCATGCATAAAAAAAATAATACACCAACCATTGATAAAGGAGTTCACCCCTTCCAGGCTACATCTCCTTGGATTAGCTCTAAAGGCATGACCCCTTCTCATTATGCTCAAAATTCTTCAGTGGTAAAGGGTACATAAATGTGCTAACAAAAAGAGTGGCTAGTTTCTCCTTTAAGGAAACATTCTTCTGTAAATAATTCTCACTCTCAACATATGACAACCTACAGTTAGTCATGAAAAAATCAGTAAGCTAAAGGGTCTCAAATCAAGACCCCATACTCCAACTACCAAGAGCATAGAAAAGTACAACAATCCACTTGAAGTACTTAAACAAGTCTCTTTCTCCATACACATATAGAGTAAAGAAGAAATAAATCTACAACACTACTGCAATGGCTGCCGCAGAAATCACATGGAGGTTGGAAGACCCCTGCAAGGTCATCTCCATCTTCAAACTCCTCCATAAACTGAATCAACACTCTGGTTGACTAGGGCACCTGTAGGCTTCAATTTACAAAAATCCTATCCATAAGTGTTCCTTCAATCCTGAAACTAGTTCCAATGGGTTCAGAATGCCCAAAAATGGAAATCTAGTCTCTTTCTTTGACTCATTTGGTCGCAAATTTCCCTAGTTATGATTTCTTCTAGTCTCTCCACAATTTTCTCCTCCAAGTCTGGCTTACTACCAGTTAAATTCAATTTCAATAGTTTAAACTGGAAGTTCCACTAAAATCAGCAGTTCTGCCATCATTCTTGCCAATCTCGCAGTTAAGGGTCAAGTGGTCACATGCAGAGTGGTGGTCCAACAGTTAAGGCTATAGTTTCGCAACCCTGTTAGATATCACAATTGCAATTGGCACTTGAACCTTCAGTGTATCAACCCATCTTGTGTTCTACAATAACATGGAGCCACCAAGATTATAAATCTCAATGCATAAAACATTTCATCCGATAGGCCTATCGTAATCGGCACTTTACCATGCTGGATATCAAAGTCCATACTCTACGAAAGCAGTGGATCTACCGGGGTGATAAAATACAATGTATAATAATATCGGGTCTGAAAGTCTCCCCATGGCAACTCGTAATCACTTTCTGAATAGGCTTTTTGTAAAGTGAAGCCTATGGGTTCCCTGATGATCCAAAATGGATCCAAAAACCCTCTAAGTCTTCAAAATCTTTCAAAAGATCAAAACTCTCGCATGAGGACAAACTTTTAAAAGGGCGGCATGTGCGATATGTGATTGTGATTGATCACATCACAATATCACATTGGAACATTACAATGGAGTGGGGCTGATATCCAAACCCGATAAAGATTATAAGTGATGTTTGCTATGATTTGAGATTCACAAAACAGGGTTTTCCTTTGTAAATCGCATTTTCGTTAAACAAATGAAATACAAGAGAAAAAGTTCCAATGGGATATTATGGATCCGAAAGGGTTTATTAACATCGTTATATATGATTTCAAGTCCAATAAAACCATTTTTCAGTCTTTTTCAATGTTTTTAATGTATTTTTAATACAAAAGGAAATCATGATATGAGCGAGATTTCAGGCGGGACAAAGGCAAAAAATGGTTTGGGCCGGGCTCCGCCCAATCCCATACAATGGCTGCCATGTGTCCAGGCAGATGAGAGAGAAAACCACCCTCATTGGGCGGTTAACCCTCGTATGCAAGGGCCGCCTGAAATGAACCACAGCTGTTGGATCTGGATCTCCCAGATCAATGGCAAAGATGCGATGTCAGTATAGAAGTGGACCTGATAGGAGTATAAGGTGGATTTATGGATATTTGAAGTCCAAGAGATAGTGTTTGGTGAACTTTTCCTCTGTTTGAACGCTTTCCTCTGTGTAAACAGAAAACAATCAAATTTGGGAGTTCAAAGGCTTGATGACCCATTCTGTGATATAACAGGTGGCCACCATCGCTGGAAGCCTTTATATGATTGCTAACGCTCAAAAAGGGATCTGAATGAATAGAGGTCAAGAAGCCAGAGAGCCCGAAAAGGTGAAATGAGAATACAACACCGATTGGCTTTAAAGCCACAAATAGAGAGCAAATAGAGGCAGACAATGTTGAGATCGAGTAACAAAGACAGAGAGTTAGTGAGGAGAGTCTGTGTACTCAGAAGAAACTTGGGGGATCCAAGTAAAGCTTTATTGTTTTGTATATATTGTGTGAGGCTCAAATTGAGCTCACTGTTGTAAAAATATATTTTGAAGACATAATAGAGAGGTCACCACTGAACTCTAGACCAGGAGATGTAGCTAAGGAGTATTGGGTGAACTCCATATTAAACTTGTTGTGTTTAAGTGTGTTGGCTATTGTGTTTCTTTTACTACTTCATTGCTTATATATTTCACAATTTTATCAATCCATTGCATAAAATAACATAGGCAAATCCATGCACATTAGTCTGTAATACCTTAATCATTGTCTAAGATCATATATTAAATCAAGTGGTATCAGAGCTTTAGGTCTACTAAGGATAGACAAGCTTGTGCTGGATTGTTGAATGTTAACTAGGTCAAAGCTCAAATTAGGAGAAGGATAACTGGTTTAGACTAACCCAGAAATAGGAAGAATCTATCCTAGGAGGAAAATGGCAGAAGAAATTCCCTTGGAATTAGACTCTTAGTTCATGGACAGTTTCATGACCATGAGAGCCATGGTAGAAGAGATGTATCGAGAATTCAGGAAAGGTCGAAGTGAAGATACTTCAACTTCCAAACAAGACAAAGGAACATAGGAACCTCTTCTAGATGCCCATTCAGAAGGCAAAGGGAAAGGGAAAGATCCTCCTCTATCAACACCTCCTTCTATCCCTTTGATTAAATTAGATGTAAAATTTGATTTGCCAATATATGATGGAGAATTAAATGCAAAAAATCTAGATAACTGGATTAAATAGATTGATGTATATTGTAGGGTGCAGAACATCGATTCAGAAAGGAGAAAGATTTAGCTGGCTAGCCTTCGCCTTGGAGGAACTACCCTAGTGTGGTGGGAAGGCAAGGCACAAGCTGATTTGAAGAAGCATGGTAAAATTCTTCCTACCTGGAGTGAATTTGTTTCTACAATTAATTTTTTTTTTTATCCACTAGCTTATATGCATCAAGCAATGATGAGTTGGAAAACTCTTTGCCAGCTAAAAGGGAAAAGTGTACAAAGATATACCCAGGAATTTAGAAAAAGAGCCTTAATTCTAGGCATTTCTCTAGACTCACCTGAAACTTTGTTGAAGTATATAGGTGGTCTATATAGCTATTTGAGGCACACCATTCTCATGTTTAACCCTTCTAGCATAGATGAGGTATATGTTCAGGCTACACATATGGAGGCTAGAGGCAAGAATGTGAACCCAGAGATTGGGGGATCATCAAAACCCACTGCAAACAAGAACAAGGAGAAGAAGAAGCAAAAATGGAAGGAGAGGTAGACAAACATTGTACAGAAAGACAAACCTTCATGCACTCACTACAAGAAGGTTGGACATGATGATGAACATTGTTGGTCTTTTCATCCAGAGCTGAAACCGAAGAAGTTCGATGGCAAGAAGAAGAAGATTTTTGTTGCTATTTAGAAAGATTTGGGGTCAAACTCAGGTGATGAAATAACAGTCACAGCTGCAGATATAAAAGGTTATCTGCTTTAGAGAATGAAGAGATCAATAAGAAGGTACAGGAGCTGCTCGACAAAGGGTTCATAAGACCAAGCACATCACCATGTGGATCTCCAATTGTCTTGGTGACGAAGAAAGATGGCTCGTGGAGGATGTGCATTTATTATAGAGCACTGAATATAATAACGATCAAGAATTGTTATCCTCTCCCTCGCATTGATGATCTATTAGATCAACTGAAAGAATTTGTTTACTTTTCCAAGTTGGACTTGTGTAATGGCTATCATCAGACCATAGTAGCAGAAAAAGATGCATGGAATACTGCTTTCAAAATAAAGCAAGGGTTGTATGAATGGCTAGTTATGCCTTTTGGCTTAACTAATGCTCCTACCACTTTCATGAGAGTAATGAATGATGTACTCAAGCCTTTTATTGACGATTTTGTAATTGTATATTTAGATGACATTATTGTTTTTAGAAAAACATGGGAAGAACATTTGAATCATGTAAAGCACACTCTAGATGTTTAAAAACAAGAAAATCTCTATGTTAAATGATCAAAATGTGAATTTGGCAAAACATCTTTGAATTATTTGGGTCATATTGTAAGGGGTGGTGAATTGAAAATAGATCCCTCTAAGGTTGAAGTCATTGTGAGCTGGCCTAAACCCAAATCTGCTACAGAAGTTAGGAGCTTTTTAGGAGCAGCACAATATTGGAGAAAGTTTATTGCTAACTTTTCCTTGATTGCAGCTTCCTTACATGCTTTAACAGGATTGAACAAGGTGTTTCAGTGGGGAGGCAAACATCAAAAAGCCTTCGACACCTTGAAATAAAATATTAGTACAGCACCAGTACTAACATTGCTAGATCTTCAAAGACCATTTGAGATTGAAACAGATGCCGGTGAGTATGCCATGGGAGCAATGTGAATGCAACATGGTAAACCCATATGTTATCATTTCGAGACATTTAATTCTACAATAGTTAATTATCCCACCTATGATAAAGAATTGCATGCATTAGTACAAAGTGTGAAAAAGTGGAAACATTACCTATTAGGAAAAGAAACAATTATACATATTGATCATCAACCACTTCAATATTTACACTCACAAACTAAATTGCAGCAATCAAGACACTATAGGTGGATGGGCTTTCTACAAAAATTTCATCTTGTCACCAGATATAAGAAAGGCATACACAATAAGGTTGCAGATATGTTATCTAGACCAATTATCAATGCATCTGCTATACTTAAGCATAACTCAGCATTGCATGAATGCTACATTGAACAATATGCTCAAGATGTAGATTTTAAGGATGTATATGCAACTTTAAGTCATGGCAAACAAGTAGAAGAATTGGATTATCATGTTCAGGACCACTCTTGTATCGTTTGGGAAAGTTATGCATTCCTCAAATTGAAAGAGTTAATATAATCCGAGAAGCACACACTTCTCTAATATCAAGTCATTTTGGTGTAAGTAAAATAGTTGCATAGATGCAAAGGTTTGGTTATTGGCCAAGAATGCATGAAACAATTTCTAGATATATTAAAGGGTGTACCATGTGTGCTAGAAGCAAACCCAACAATAGAAAACTAGGCTTGTACACTCCACTTCCAGTTCCTTCTCATCCTTGGGAAAGTGTTTGCATGGACTTTGTTGGGGGATTGCCAAAGTCTAGAAAAGGTCATGACTATTTATATGTTATTGTGGATAGGTTTAGCAAAATGTGTATTTTAATACCTTGTAACAAGCAGATTATAGCTGAACAAACAACAAAGTTGTTCTTTCAGCATGTATGGGTTCATTTTGGGTTACCCACTTCTATTGTCTCTCATCGAGATTCCCGATTTGTTGGGAAGTTTTGGTCAAGTCTATGGGAGTTGATGGACACCAGACTAAAGAAGAGCGCAACATTCCATCCTCAAAGAGATGGCCAAATAGAGGTGGTCAACAAGACAGTGATCCAAATTCTTAGGGGCTATTGCAATCCCAAGCTTTGGGATGAACATTTATGTTATGTGCAACATGCTTACAACTGTGCTAAACTTTCTTCTACACAAAGATCTCCTTTTGAAACTTGTTTTGGTTTTATACCAAGGTCTCCCTTGGATTTTTTCTTTAGTAAAGACATAGCAATTGATGGACACAATGATGTGGACAAGGCAACCAAGTTCATTGAACAGACCCAAGAAATTCACCAGGCAGTGCAGGAACAACTGGAAAAGAGCCAAGCTAAGTACAAGGCAAGGCATGATAAGCATCAAATTGAGAATAGCTTCCAAGTTGATGATCAAGTCTGGCTATACATTAGCAAAGACAGAATGCAAGGTGAAGGTAAGAAGATGAAGCCAATAATGTATGGGCCTTTCAAGATACTTGAGAAAATTGGTGAGAAAGCTTTTCGCCTTGATTTGCTAGCTTACATGCACATCTATTCAGTAGTTAATGCAGAGAACTTGAGACTATTTGAACCTTCATTGATCGGAGATCCCGAAGAGAAAAGTCAGTTGCCTTCTATTTATGATTTGTTGCCTGAATATCTCAATGAGTTGCAGGAAGATACAGTTTTGGACAGGAAGGTGAAAACTATGTGCAGAGGGGATGTTGAGTACCTAAGAATCAGACTCAAAGGCTCAAAACCAAGCAGTGCAAGATGGATAGAAACTGGATAGGTGAAGAAGCTGTATCTTCACTTGCTTGATGCTTAAAAACCAACTTTTGGTGGTCCAAAAGCTTTTTAAATGGGAAGGCATGATCCAAAATGGATCCAAAAAGCCTCTAAGTCTTCAAAATCTTTCAAAACATCAAAACTATCGCATGAGGATAAACTCTTAGAAAGGAAGATAAGATTATCGGGAGGCAAAAACATGAAGAAATTAGTGAAAACAGGCTTAACAGCAGTTTAAAGCAACTTTGAATCAGACTCGTCAGATTTGTCCTATCAATGGTCCAGATCCGATTGACAAACCACAATCAACGATGGCAAGCAGAGGCAATCGGGGGCTATCACATGATAATTGTGATTGCGATCAACACGGATCAACGATGACCATCGATCAAGCACACAGATCATCGGCCCATGTTAACGCGTGATATCACAATCAACAAATACAAAGGAGCGATTACAATCAGCCTGGGGCATGTGCAATATGCGATTGTGATCGATCACATCACAATATCGCATCAGAACATTACAATGGAGTGGGGCCGATAGCCGGACCCGATAAAAATTATAAGCAATGTTTAATATGATTTGAGATCCAGAAAACATGGTTTTCCTTTGTAAATCGCATTTTTGTTAAACAAACGAAATACAAGAGAAAAAGTGTCGATGCGATATTACGGACCCGAAATGGTTTATTAACATTGTTATATATGATTTCAAGTCCAATAAAGACATTTTTTTTCAGTTTTTTTCAATGTTTTTAATGTATTTTTAATACAAAGGGAAATCACGATATGAGCGGGATTTCTATCTGGCCAAAGGCAGTAAATGGTTTGGGCTAGGCTCCTCCCAATCCCATACAATGGCTGCCATGTGTCCAGGTTCATGAGAGAGAAAACCACCCTCATTGGGCAGTTAACCCCCATAAGAAAGAGTCGCCCGAAACAAACCACAACCGTTAGATCTGAATCTCCCAAATCAACGGTGGAGATGCAATCTTGGTATACAGGTGGACCCGATAGGAGTATAAGGCATATTATGGATATTTGAATTCCGATAGATGGTGTTTGGCAGCCTTTTCCTATGTTTGAACGCATTTCTTTGTGTAAACAAAAGACGATCAATTTTGGGATTTCAAAGGCCCGATTTCCCATTCCATTATAGAATAGGTGGCCACCATCCCTGGAAGCATTTAGCAATGATTGCTAACGCTTAGAAAGGAATATGAACGAATAGAGTTTGAGAAGCCAAAGAGCCTAAGAAGGTGAAATGAGCAGACAACGCCGATTGGATTTAAAGCCACAAACGGAGAGAAAACAGAGGCAGGCAGTGTTGAGACAGAGTAACAGAGATAGAGAGTTAGTGAGGAGATTCTGTGTACTCAAAAGATACTTGGGGGATCCAAGTAAATCCTTATTGTTTTGTATCTATTGTGTGAGGCTCAAATTGAGCTCACTATTGTAAAACTCTGTTTTGAAGACATAATAGAGAGGCCACCACTTAAGGTTGGACCAAGAGATGTAGCCCAAGAGTATTGGGTGAACTCCTTATTAAACTTGTTGTGTTTAAGTGTGTTTTCTATTATGTTTCTTTTACTGCTTCATTGTCTATGTATTTCACAATCTTATCGATCCATTGCATCAAATAACATAGGCAAATCCATGCACATGAGTCTATAATACCTTAATAATTGTCTAAAATCATATATCAAATCACACGGTCAGCCAAAGTGTTGATTCAGTTTATGCAGGAGTTTGAAGATGGAG
This sequence comes from Pinus taeda, assembly GCA_000404065.3. NCBI lineage: Eukaryota > Viridiplantae > Streptophyta > Pinopsida > Pinales > Pinaceae > Pinus > Pinus taeda. The sequence continues at coordinate 33,727 of APFE031646362.1, read as the reverse complement.
ATGACCTTACAAGGGTTTTCTAGTCTCCATGTGCTTTCTACAACAACCATTGCAGCAGTGTTGTAGCTTTATTTCTTCTTTGCTCTATATTTCTATGGAGAAAGAGAGTTGTTTAAGTACTTCAAGTGGATTGTTGTACTTTTTTATGTTCTTGGTAGTTGGATTATGGGGTATTTATTTGAGAGCCCTTAGCTTGTTGATTGTTTCGTGACTAACTATAGGTTTTCATATGTTTAGAGTGAGAATTCTTTACAGAAGAATGCTTCCTTGAAGGGGAAACTAGTCACTCTTTTTATCAGCATATTTATGTAAGTCTCTTTACCATTAAATAATTTTGAGCATAATGAGAAGGGGCCATGCCTTTAGGGCTGATCTAAGTAGATGTAGCCCAGGAGGGGTGAACTCCTTTATCAATGGCTAGTGTATTATTGTTTTGATGCATGCTTCCATTTAGTGTTTTAGTTTCATGTTTTAAGTTTTCTTCATGAAACTAAGTTAATTAAAAACACATAAAATTCATTTTGTTACTTGATATTTTGGAGTCAAGCCTCAAGCACATTTTTATATTATGATGAGGGGAATTAGCACAACATCACTAATTTTCTCCAATTCAGATCAAGCGGTCTGGTGGTTAAGGTTACGGTTCCACATCCCTAACAGATATTTCAATCTCAATCAACACTTGAACCTTCAGGGTATGAAGCGTTGTTCGATAACACAGACTGGCTAAGATTATAAATCCCAATTCATAAAACATCGCATCCGATAGTCCTGTCACAATCTGCACGTTCTCTCGGCAGATATCAAAGTCCATACTCTACGATAGTCGTAGACCTGTCAGGGTTATAAAATACAACATATAACAATATCGGACCCGAAAGTCCCCCCATCACAAATCACAATCGGCTATCGGTGGAGAGATGGATGTCAACACTCCTTCAAAACTAGATCATCGATCTAGCGAACCCGACGAGTTATAAATTAAAACTCTGAAAACATATCATGTTTGGGACTTATCGCAATCGAAACTCATCGTATTTTACTATCGGTGATCACTGCTGGAACCATATCTCAAATCAAAATCATTTCTGTGATTAAGATATGCGATAAACCAAATCACAACTAGGCTTTGTCAGTGGCCGATTTTAATCATTATGTGATATGCAATTGCAATTGCAATTGCATCACATCACAACCTGCTCTGCACTGAGGGATGATTGTTAAGTACTTGTGTGCCACTGATGTGTGATTTTTGGGGGCCAATGCCAACCTGTCACTTGGCGCCTCCCAATTTGTCGGGGCATTTTCCATGTCATCCAATCAAACTGGAACTTTGACTTCCTCTAACTTTTGCATATGAGCTTGGATTTGAGTGTCGTTCACACTGTTGGATTGAGAATGAAAAGATATTTGATATGACTCTAATCTTACCAACATTTTAATACTATGAATTTTTGGCAAAGTTTGAGCTCCTGATCAACAATGTATTTGAAATGTTTTAAGACAACACTACTCTATTAGTTTTTTGAAGCTGACTATCAGCTCTGTAGACTTGAAAGAGTTGAGAGTTGATCTGTGACCAGGAGACTGAAAATAAAGAACCATGATGACACTGGTTAGGTTGTCCCTTCAGTGTCTTGTTTTTGGAGATTTGTGGGTAGAACCAATGTATGATTACGAGAGGTCTGTCCGTATTTGTAAATGTTGGTGTGAAGATTGGTGTCAAGCGTATCGAGGAGTCATCTGTGGCCTGGATGTTGAGAACGGTGTGTGCATTAGAGAGCCCTTCTCATTTGTTGATTAAAGAAGCACATTTGACATGTCTGTGAGAAGACGACAGTCTACTATGGAGTAAAGCTAAGGGAGAGATGCTCAATGGTGAGAGGAAACCTATGTTTTATGTGTGTGTTTTTTTATGTGAATTGGGGGATCTAATCATGGTTTTATTTTTTGTTGTGATCCGCATTGGTGTGGTTGGGTTGTGCTACCATAAATTGTCCCTTTGAAGTCGCCCTCCGCTATGTGGAGTTGTTGTCAAAGTGGTGTTGAAGATTGATAATGTTGTGTCGAGCATGAAGGTATGTGTGAATTTTCACCTTTGGTTAAGTCTGTATCTTTGATCATTGCTAATAGTGCACCCAGTTATCCATAAAGAGGAGTCTACGTCATGACTTAAAGCTCGACCGAAAGAGTGCACCATCTCTATTAGGTGGATCCATATTGAGCGATCTCGGGCTACCGAATAAGAGATCTCATTCAAGAAAATTTTGCATCATTATACTTTAGCAAAAAGGAAAAAATGAAATCCATGTTATCAAATTTTTTATGTACTGTTGTAAGCCTTAGCTAAGACTGAGACCAAGAGGCACGTTAAAGTTTAGGTCGTGATTAAAGGGAGGTGTTAGAGTATTAATCATGACATCGTCCATGACTGTTCATGTGATGAAAAACCCTGTTCATATGACGACGAGTTTAGTACTAGTCCGTTAGGTAATTAATAGCCAGTGGGGATCATAGTTCATTCCTTGGCTCATGGATGTATAAATAATGGTGATAGGTACTGAAATAAACAAGCTCACTTTGTGAGGATTCAAGTTTTAATAGAAATTAATAAGTAGACTTCAGTGATATCTAAAATTGAAATTTCATTATTTTTGTTGCATTATGTCTTATCCAAGTAATAAATATACATAAACTAATTGGTAGAATTCACATGTATAAATTAATAAGTAGACTTTAGGATTTAATGTAAGATACTTTTGTGTTTTATTCACATCAAATAATTCATACTCAAATCACTTTCCTTGAAAGAAATACATGGACTGTTTTGAACCAATGGGAAACATGTAGAGTTGTGTTGATTTCTTCGAGGATTAGATACCTTGTTTCTAGTAAGGGTGTGTTGTTTGATTCTAATAGATTTGGATTCTGTGTGTCCTAGAATAAATCATATGTACCAAATCTAGAGCATAGTATGCCCTAGTTTAACGAATTCACTTTTTAAACTTTTTAAATATTTTTGTGTAATTGGGCAATTCAATCAGAAGGGTGTTGTTTTTTTAGTTGGGTGTTTTTTAAAGTTTATGTTTTAAATATTTTGTTGGAATTGGAAAATTTTATTTTAAATGGTTAAGAATAATTTTCTAAGAGATTATTATTGGATATATTAGGATTATAGATTTCAAGAATATTCTGAATTGGAAATACAACAGTGAGGTTGGTAAGATTTTGGGATATCCCAAGAGTTTATAATGTCATCCCTAGAAATTACAAGTTCAAATCTAGAGAGTGGTACAATATGTATACTTTGTGAATTTTAATTGTCAAATCCATGTATAGGGTCCCATAGGATATCATACACTATTTTGGTGTCTTGTTAACATTTACATCTTATATTCAAATGTAAATGTTTTGGAAAATAAATTTTGAAAAGATTGTGATTTCTTATTATCACTCCTTGCCAAGATGGGACTCTAGTAATAGATTTTTCCAGTTGATAACACAATGTAACTTATAATGTTTAATTTAAAAAAATAAATATTTAATTTTCAATATATTAAAAAAAATCAAACATTTAATTATACCATACCTTAAAGGTCTTATTGCAACCTTTGCACAATATAATATCATGCGGATAAACCCCTATATTTTATGTTATAGTTTATGGATATAGTTGCAATATTCATGCATAGTTTTTAGATATTTTTGTAGTTGTTTTTTATTCTTAAATCTTGGTAGGGAAACCATCCAAAAATAAATTCCTTAAAAAAAGTTTATTTACCATCAGTTACTTCCCACAATAATTTAACTAAGTCTTTGTATAAAAATATTGATAAGTATAACATGTAAATAAATATATTTACGAGTTATTTGCCATCATTATTTATGTTTTCTGCACTCACGTAGGAGTAAAATTGTAAATGTGTAGATTTACTAGTGATTAGTATCCACCAAACATTTTTTCTGGAATCATAATTTTTAACTTGAGTGGGAGGGAGTAATTTTCCAAGAAATACTTGTCTAAAATGAGATTTTAAATGGGAAAATAATTCAACATTGTGAAAATATTTAAACCCCTTAAATTTGGAAAACTACATAAATGAGACTTATTATTCCAACAAATTCCTATTAACCAAACAAAATATTTAAAAATTGAATTTATAAACAAAGAAACCACATGATATTAGTAAAACCTAACCTTATTCTCGATCGCAAAAGGTGTATAAAAACCGAAGAAAGGATTTTTGTAACTCACGGAAAGCCCAATAGACCATTTTAATTTTTAACACTTAATTTATTAAGGCACATCCTTAGTGTGAGGTCCACATTTCATCCTTATTCTAGAATGATTTCAACTTTTATAATATGTTTTTATTCCTGTCTCTGCACACCACACATATTCCTTCACTTCCATACAACTATTTACGATCCAAAGATGGATCTTGGATAAACCTCTAAGTCTAAAAGACTTCATATAAGAGGTAAAAGGTGCTAAACGACACAAATCCTTTGTAAATCAAAGGAAAATGAAAATCGCAGGCTGCTCCTAGAAATGGTCTTATTGTATAGATCTCCTCTTTTTGAATCCAACGCAACTTGAATGGGAAAAAACTGTTGAAAATGCAACAAGATGATGGAGCTTAGTGAAAAGAAGTCGCCTTCACTAAGCGCGCCGGCAGGCTATTTTTGGTGTAAAGTCTATTTTTAGACTATGTCTATTTTTAGACATATGGATCATGGTCTATGAGTTGCAGGATGCTATTTATGGATGATTAGTCATGTTGGTAAAAATAGATGGACCTCTATTTTTAGACATATGGGCGGAGTCTATTTTTAGACTGCCAGGCTAAAAATAGAACAATTGAATATTATTAGCTCTTAATAATATTTGGACTATAAACATTATCTTATTCTCTTGGAGCACTTCAGTTCGAGCTACATAAGTGGGACATGCAACTGCCCGAAGGAAATACGCTTTTCTTATGGGTTACTTGAGCTATTGCATGAAGGACTTTAGTTAGAATTTCAGTGATTGAGTTCTGTGGAGTTGAATGAGGAGTTGATGGAGTTATGTTCAGTTTGACTTAGTTGAACTAGTTGTATTTAGTCTAACTAACAAATACACTGGTGATGAGTAGTGTGAATTAATTATTAATTAATTCACTAATTATTAAATCATAAATCAACTGAGGAATACATCATTTAACTCAGTGCATGGACAATTCAGTGGAGACAAGTGTTAGAGGTGAGTGAAAGGGAAACACAACTGTCAGTTGTGACTATAGTTATGCATGTGATTTGCACAATCAATGGATTGAGTATTGCCAATGAGAATTGCGTGGTATATGCAAGGGAAATATAAATTTGGATCATTCATTCATCAGTATTCTCATGCAAGATTGCGCAGTGGAGGCAGGCAAGTAGCGGAGGAGATTTGAGCCAGTGATTGATTCAGATCTGAGCTAGTTTGTGTGTAACAGGTGGAGATAGTACTGAGTACTTGTGAGGAGTATTGTACTATGTATTGTTACATGTTATCAATCAATATAAAATACATATAGTTGGGGGTTTTCAGCTACATGCTTTCCCCGTGATATACTGTGTTGATATGTGTGATTGATACTTCAATGTGCGCATGCTATTGTTTCTTAATACTACTAAATTGATGATCAACGTAGAGGAGGTTATGTATTATGCATTTATTCTGCAATTAGTGTATAATTGGGATAATATCTGTGAATAAGTGTCATATTATTCAAAATTTCTACATGGTATCAAAGCTGGTTGATTTGTAGAAGAGATTTCTACATGATATCAAAGCGAGGATTAATCATCAGATCTATTATTCAGAAAGTTTTTACATTTTATTTCTTTAGGCAGAGTCTGTAATCGGGCCAGGTAGCTTCTGGATTCATCCTTCTTTTGGAAGGTGAGATATCCAGTGAATGCCCATACAATCGATCTCTGTATAAGAAATACCTTATTCTCACGAATTTTAGATCAGAAGCGGTTGAGTTTTGAGCTGGTGGAATGGCGCTCAAGGATAAACTCAGAAACATTAAGTGTGAGAATGGAGACAGTATGCCCCATTATCTCACGAAGTTCACCCAATGTCGGGATGAGCTGGGAAGTGTGGGGGTGACTGTCGATGATGAGGACTTAGGGAGCTTGGATCTCCTTGGTCTTCCGAAGAGTTGGCATTCCTATCAGGACTCTGTCAATGGTCGGGAGAAATTGCTAGGATGGGAGAGACTTTGGTCGGATCTTGTGTAAAAGGAAATCAGGCGGAATACCAGGGAGGAAATCCAAGGATGGATCCAAGCAAGGATCTAAAGGTGAGGCACTTGCTTCACAATTTGAGTTGGATTTCACACTCTTCGCATGCATGGTTTCATCCATGGTGGGAAGTGGTTGGTTTCTTGATAGTGGAGCTTCTTTCCACATGTCCGACGACAAAATTTTGTTCATTACTTTGGAGGAGAAAGATATCCAGATACTCATAGCGTTGGGTAATGATGAGAAGTATAGCGTCTTAGGTGTAGGCACGGTTATTTTTCAGAGGGAGCATGGAACTCAAATTACCTTGACCGATGTTAAGTATGTACCAGGATTGAAGAGAAACTTGGTGTTGATCGCGATTCTGGAAGATAGAGGCTATGATTTAGACTTTAGAGAGGGAAAGGTTTTCCTTAGACACATCATCACTAGACAGGTGAAGCAGTTTGGTTCACGTGTCAAGAACCTGTATGCTCTTGAGGTTCAAGATGCATGCAAAGCCTTAAGAAGCAAGGAAACTGATGGAGACTTGGTGGTTGAGAGGGAGGGTATATTACCTCTCAACATGCAGATCCAGAAGAAGTCTTAGACAATGGTGGAGGAGCCACAATTGGTGCAGCAGCTTCAGGAGGTTATGGAGCAGCCACACCAGGGGAAGCTGAGTGGAGATCAAGTAGAGACATCTACGCATGCAGAGACCTCCAGTAGGGGGAAACTTCGAGCCAGGTGGGCTGAGGGATCACATGCAGCCATACCTCCATGTAGGAGGTGGGGCGATATAGAGTGATTGTCCCAAGGATGAGGGGCAGGATCCTTGAGGTACCCAACCTCTTGGATGAGACCTTGCTACAGGAGCCCCAATGTGGAGTAGCAGGAACTGATTGATTGGGTAGAGACAGATGTGGATGGAGTGGAAGAGAGAGCGACAGTTTAGGGAATCCCAGGATAGTGCATAGCTAGTAGGCTGCAGCAATGCAAGAGGCACAAGTGTTTTGCACAGTGCTAGGTGGCACAGAGAGGTGTGCAATGGTGCGAGATGCATGGATATGTTTCAGTAGCGCAGATGTCAGAGAGGGAGCACTTGTCAGTAGTAGGAGAGCTTCAGCATCAGAGTATGTTCCTAGACCAACAGAGGGGTCAGTTGGGAGTGTTTTTGTTCCAAGTGTTGTTGGAGCAAGTGGACCGGGTAGATGTGTTGCATGGAGAACATTCCAGAGTTATAGGATAGGGGTTGCAGATAATCCATATATTGTTGAGAGGGAGTGTTGAAAATGCAACAAGATGATGGAGCTTAGTGAAAAGAAGTCACCTTCACTAAGTGGTTCTGCAGGCTATTTTTGGCGCAAAGTCTATTTTTAGACATATGGATCATGGTCTATGAGTTGTAGGATGCTATTTGTGGATGATTGGTGATGTTGGTAAAAATAGATGGACCTCTATTTTTAGACATATGGGCAGAGCCTATTTTTAGACTGCCAGTCTAAAAATAGAACAGTCGAATATTATTAGCTCTTAATAATATTTAGACTATAAACATTATCTTGATTGCTTCGGATCTGAGCTAGTTTGTCTGTAACAGGTGGAGATAGTACTGTGTACTTGTGAGGAGTATTGTACTATGTATTGTTACATGTTCTCAATCACAATAATATACATATAGTTGGGGGTTTTCAGCAGTATGATTTCCCCGGGTACATACTGTGTTGATATGTGTGATTGATGCTTCAATGTGCGCATGCGATTGTTTCTTAATACTGCAAAATTGATGATCAACGTAGAGGAGGTTATTTATTATGCATGATTCCGCAAATTGTGTATAATCAGGATAATCTCTGTGAATAAGTGTCATATTATTCAAAATTTCTACATCTCATGCACTACTTCCTTGGCATGGAAGTGTGGTAGAAGGATGGGGAGTTGTTTGTGTCTCAAGGCAAGTATGCCAATGAGATACTCAAGATATTCCACATGGAGAAGTGCAAGCCCACGCAGACTCCTCTAGCATGTAACTGGAGGAAGGAGGATGCTACTTCAGGAGAAGTAGTAGAAGATACTGTGTATCGGCAACTTGTGGGTTCACTAATGTACTTAGTGAACACACAACCAGATTTGTGCTATGTGGTGAACCAGTTGAGTCAAGCTATGGTTCAGCTTACCAAGATGTTTTGGAAGGCAGCTAAGCATGTTTTGAGATACCTCAGAGGCACATCTTAGTATGGATTATGGTATAGATGGATAGAGGGAGTGAAGCTACAAGGCTTCACATATATAGATTGGGCAGGGAGTCCATCAGATCGAAAGAGCACATTAGGAGGAATTTTCAACCTTGGGTCAGTTGCAGTTTCTTGGTACAGCAGGAAACAAAGATCGGTTGCACTCAACTCAACAGAGGTTGAATACATGGCTGCAAGTCAGGAAACATGTGAGGCCATTTAGATGTGGAAAATTCTAGTTGGTTTGTTTGATCAGAGTTTGGATCCAACTATGATCTATTGTGATAATCAGAGTTGTAACAAACTCTCTGAGAATCCAGTATTTCATGATAGGTACAAGCACATCGACATTCGGTATCACCATCTCATAGACTGTGGAGAGGAGGATCATGTTGTTGCAGTATATTTCGACCGAGGAGCAAGATGTTGACATTTTGACTAAGGCATTGTCAAAGTATAAATTTGAGTTCCATGGAGACAGGATCGGGGTGGCAGATAATCTCTTTCTTGTTGAGAGGGAGTGTTGAAATGTGGCAACAAGAATATTCCAATTTTAATTTGTCCTTGAATTAGAATTGAGAATTAAATTCGGATTTAGTCTTTCTAGTTGCTTGAAAAATAATTAATTAATTCATCTTGAGTTAATTAGTTGGAGAAATTCAAGCTAGAAGTTTTTGTGAAGTCATGCAACAGTTATCCCTTTGATTAAGGAAATTATCCCTTAGTTAAAGAGATAAGGATGAGTAGTATTTGAGTTGTAATTAGTTAGCTCAGTTAACTAAGTTAAGTCCAGTTAAACTAGTTCCAAATAGTTTGAGGAACTAATTGTGAGTTCAGTCAGTTAATGCATGCATGCATGAAACTAGTGTACTCCAGATAACTGAATATTCTCTCATAAATAACTCATGCATGTCAGTTCAAACAAAGACCTAGTTGAGATTAAAGGCAAAGATAGTGTACTATCAGTTGCAAGAATTTTCCTATAAGAAAATCTCTTGCATGCAGAAGGAATTCATTCCTTGATATTTGCACAGTTTTACAGTGTGTTGGAGTAGTGTGTGATATCAATGTCACATAAGGTTACAACTGGAACACCCAGGGAAAACGGCACAAGGAAATAGGAGGCTTGGAGGGCAAAGGAGAAGGCATATGGGTTGTCTAGTTTGTCTATGAGTAGTGTGAGGGATTGTATAGAGAGCTGGATAGATGTGAGAGCTAAAGCTGTGTGTAATCCTGAGATATTTGCACTTGTTGATAATACAAATAGCGGGGTTTTTTAGCTGAGGCTTTCCCCAAAGTATACTTCTGTGTTTCTTGTGTATTGATTCTTCTTCTCTCTTATATGTGTTTTGTTTGATCTTGTGCAAATCGATTAAGCTTCAGTGAGTTTGATTGTAGAAGTATATTAAGTATTTTGCTTTAGTATATTGCATTATCAGGTTAATCTACAGTGAGAATTTCTACACATCTACTTTCAATTTACAGAGCTTTACATAGGCAGTAGCAGAGATCACCCTTCTCACTTATACAACAATCAATAAGATACCAAACTCCTTATGAATTCAGTTTTACATTCAGATCTAAGTTTACTTCATTGACAGATAGCAATAAAACAACAGAACTGATTAGATAGATCAGCCAGATCTGAACAAAAATATTTTATTTTGTATACGCTACTTGGAAGAGTAGAACCTGCATGTATATGCACTTTTACCGAGACAAACCAGCGTATAGATATGCAAATATTAACTCATAACTTTGTTGCAATTCTGGACTTCAGACAAACCTAGATCATGACATTTAAAGAATAAAACAGGTGTACATAATCAGATCTAGCCCAACCAATATCAGACCATTCAATGATAAGTCATTTAAGGTCTCATGATCCTGATCCAACATTGAATTCAAGGTGCACAAAATATTTCAGATCAAATCACAAACATAGCCCCTGCAACATAAAATATAATTCAGATAGAAGTATTCCTTAGAAACCCTTTCACTTGCGCACCTTGGCCTTATCATCTTCTCCTCTTTATATAGTTTTAGGCCTTTCTCAATACCTCGGACCAAAACCACTTAGGACCTGTGGTATTCTTAGATGAGATCAAATAGTCATTACTCTGTGTTTGGTCAATTTAGTGTGATCTAAATTGCTATTTATATTATCAACTCGAGGTTCATAAACTGACGAAGTGAGGTGTACTATATGTACTTAGATAACCATTTTCTTAGATTTTTGTCGTTTTAAGCTTTTTAGTTTGTTTTTGGATTTTATTCTTTCTTAACGTGTGGTGATGAAAGTGAAGTGTGAAGTGTGTGGAGTGTAAATGGTGATGATTTCTATACTTGAAAAATGCTCAAAAGAAAGCTTTACAATAACTGAAATGAAACCAATTCTTAAGAGAAAACAAAATGCATCAAAAAGCGAACTAATGGCAATGGCCCAGTATCCTTGCTACTGAAAATGAAAAGAAAGCAAAAACTTGGAAAACAACTCAAACTTAAAGCAAAGCAGCTAATTCACATTACTTTAACTTTTCAGATCCTTTGCCCTTTGGCTCAATCTACCTGATGGGAAGTAATCATAAACAAGTTAAGTAACATGATATTTAACTGTTCAAGAAAGTAAATTGCATAAAAGAAACTAATCACACTACTTGAATTCTTCAAATCCTTTACCCTTCAGCTCAATCTACCTTGGGGAAGTAATCATGAACATACCAAGTAATATGATAACTAAATGTAAATTGCAAAAAAGAAATTAATCACACTACTTAAATTCTCTTAGTCCTTTAACATTCAACTCAATCTACTTTATGGAAAGAAACCATGAGTAAGTAATATGACAACTAAATCACAATACAGTTAGTAATATTCTGATCTCCTGCTGATATAGTCATTTGACCACAGAAAGAAATCATAAATTGTTAAGCAGTATGATATCTAACTAGCAGAAAAAGAAATAAACAAATAACAACATGAAAAGGACAATGCTGAATGTAAACTTCAGAAAATAAAGGTTAGCAGGAAGGAGAAGATGATCTCATATGCCAAAAGTTATTAAAAAATGAAAAATTGCCCAGGCTGCCTAAGAGAACCTGCAAAAAGCACTGATCAGTTTACAACTCTAAGAAAACAAAAGTAAAGATATGAACAGCAGAAACATAAAACATATTATGTACAATCTAATGATAAAACAAAAGCATAATGAAACTAAACAAACACTTTACAAGGCTTTAGTGTGCAGGGGCCCTTTGCCACTTCAGCCAATCAAATAATCACACGGCTATCTTCAGAAAAGTCTTCTCATGTATTTAAATCAACAACATATAAAACAGTGGGGTGATAAGATAACCAGCAGCGCGGAAATTACATAAACAATTTAGAGTTTACATGTATCAAAAGTCTCCCTACAGCGTTCAACAACGCATTATTTATAATGCAAAATACTAAAACAACTACTGCGCTATTAACTGCGTTGCCATAGACACGTAGATCTCTTCAGCCGAGATCTAGTGTAACTGTCTTTATGCTTCTTAAATCTTCGGAATGGTTGGCTGTTAGATTCACTGTTCAAGAATGATCTCCAGGTGCGTTGGTGCCTTCATGAGCTGGGAACTAGGCCACGTATCATTCACGTGCCCAGAACAGTGACGTGCCACCGTTGAACTCTTTGGTTGGCCACGTATTTGACTTTGGTTGACTGCAGCCTCAAATGATGATTTGGCCATTCGAAGGGACACGATCCATGTACATGCCATCTGGAGCTTGCCCATGTAGCCCGTTCCTTCAGAGGACACCTGGAGCACAACTTTTAACAAAATAGCTGCGGAATCCTGTGCTGGCTGCAGAAACCTGTACTGGCTACGGAAACTAACAAGTTTCCGCAGCTGCATGAACAAAAAACTAAACCAAACAACGGACATCAGTATAGTCAGAAAACCATATAAACAATCCTTTTTAGACTATAATGCAATGATTTAACCACTGGATGAGTGAAGTGAGTGGAGAATGAGGGTTAAGAGGGTGTGTAGAAAGGTGAAAGGTTGAGGCTTAACATACCCCCACTGTGAAGGTGTTGCATGTCCTCATGCAACCAAAATTGAGTGATTTCCCTTTTAATCTACATGCTCCGAGGCTTCTGCAAGGACATCTAGTCCTCTTTTCTTTTTCTTTCATGTGAAATCATGGGTCTTTGTAAGATTTCCCATATTAACAGAACTGGTTTTTTCAATATCCTGCTTCCATCTTCAAGGTGGCTCTTTATCCAACTCTACAAAAATGAAAGTTGGGTCTCCTCATCTACCACAGAAAGCCTTTAAAAGTTAAAATCACAGTTCAATATATTAGTGAAAACTCAAACATTATGACCGAGCAATGAACAAAAATGAAAGTTGGGTCTGCTCATCTACCACAACAAGCCTTTAAAAGTTAAAATCACAGTTCAATATATTAGTGAAAACTCAAACATTATGACCGAGCAATGAACACTTGTTACTATAATAATGAACTGCATGCCTATAAGATGACATGAATGAATGCAACAACTGTTGTGACTCAATCAATTTCTATAAAAACCCAACATCTCGAATATAGACTGAAGTCTAGAGAATAGATCTAAGTTTGTGAGAACCTATCAATCTCAAGCTTTTAATCACTCCTGTACAATATAAACATGGGAAGAAAAGATAGAGACTTACCATATGACAAGATAGGAATGAACTGTTGCAAAATAAAGTCAAATAAAGTCCTTTGATTTGGTTATTGGTGATGAAATTTGTATTGATCTCTCTTTTGTATTCTCCATAAAAACCTTCCAAACCAGCCTCGAGAAGATGGTTTCCATCATCCATGTTTCTCATGACACCACACATGGAAGAGATCTAACATTTTCTAAAAAAAGTCTTCCATATACTACTTGAAGAATTCAAGGAAGGGCCATTCTATTTTCCACCTATTTTCCTATACGAAAATCACTTTGCACTTGAAAAAGGAAATTCCATCAATGAATATTTAATACATTCACCACCAACCCTAAACAACATAGGAGACAATACATTTCAATATTCCTCCACACTCTATGTCTTATGATGTTTCCTTTGCAACATTAGGTGCAAATGCTAGTTATGTCACTACTATCATTATTAAACATGTCATACTTCTTCCTGGTTTAGGTTTGTCTTCATAGGTGGCACCATACAAGAAGGTTCATCATGTGGCTTTTGTATGTGAGATTCCAAAAATGCCGCAGGAAAGATATTAAGAAAGGACTTGATTAAATTGGCCATCCCCAAATTATGATGTATTTGTGGTTGGATTGGCATTTTACAATTTAGTAAAAAAGTGACATAAAGCCTTGAAGAGATGTTGTACTCCGGAGAGATATTGTAATATCGGTAAATGAATATAAAAATTTTAATGTTGGTTTGTCTTGAAAAACTCATAGGACATTTAAATTTTATAAATTAAACAACTTAAATTCAAGTTTAAAAAAAATCTTTGCTGGATTTTAATTAAAATTAACCAGAAAAAATGATTGGAAAAAAAAAAAATCATTTGTCTATAAGTTAGACTCCGCCCACATTAAAATATATAACATATAAATACTAGTTATATTTTAAGATCCATTTTAACATATAAATTAAAACAAGTGTTGCAATCGTATAGTCTTGCCTTGGAAGAAGTTAATAAATTGAGATGTGAAGTGTATAAATTAATTGATCCTTGACGCGCAAGAACTTGCATAAATTTTGTTAAATAGATAAGTTGTACATTTATAGTTTCACTCCTACAAAAGTGGCAAAGAAAGCATAAATAATGGTGGGAAGTGACTCCTAATAAGTATATTTATTTACATCTTATTTCTACCCATTTTTATGCAAGGACTTGATTAAATTATGATGGGGAGTAACTTATGGTAAATGCGTTATTTACGTGAGTATGAGTTATTTTGAATTTTTATTTTAATTTCTGGATACAAATATCTAAAAATCATGCATGAATATTGGAATCATATCTATAAATTATGGCTTAAAATATGTGATGTAGTTATCTAGATGAGATTATATTATGCAAAGACTACACTAAGAACTTCAAGTTATGGTTCCATCAAATGTTTGAAAACTAATTTTTTTAATGATATTGAAAACCAAATATTGTTTTTCAAATTTAAACATTATAACTTATATTGGTGAATGATAAATTAATAATGGTAAATCGGAAAATCCATTTTTAGAGTCAACCCATATTTAAATTTAATTAATAAGCACATAAAAACTTAATATATTCACCCCCATTTTACCATGGATCAATACCATGACTTATCAATTTCACATGCTGAAAAATGGTAACTCATATCACAACAAAATATTTTATTTTAACTTAATTACGCTGTAAGGTGTTCCTTATGAAATTAACTCCCCTCTTGTCACACATGTCTTGCTATAATCCGTTTGATTGAAATGTTACATGATTCAAATAATTTCCATCGTTGGATTAAACATATAGTTATAACTGAAACCATATTGATTTGAAATGCCACTCCTTGGAAACCCAAATCAATGGCACTCCTGGAAAACTGAAACCAGTGGATGATTCCCCTGCTCAATGCCCCTCTGTGGAACCCAGTGCTTTCCCTGTTGAAGGAAACATTCTTGCTTAATGCCCCTCCTCGGAAACGCAAATCAGCGAAGTCCCAACTCTTGTTTCAAGAGTCCTCGCAATAGGAAGAAAAAGTCTCAAGAAGAGGATATTAACAATGGGCTCAATGCTACTTCTGTTGCCATTGCTGGAGAGAACCATGATCATAATTTTAGTGCGAAAACATCTAATGGGTGTGTGAAAAGCTCTGGTGGGTCTCTGAAATCCAATATTTCATAAACACCTTCGTTGGCTAATGCCTCTGGGATTCATTCATGTAAATCTATGAGATGTGTTGCTAACTACCCAGATTGGGGTTTGGCCAATTTCAAGGCTCAACCCCGCAAATTCCTTGTTGCAAAGAGGCATGATCGGCTTGAGAAGCAACTCGTTGAATGCAAATGCAGTGAAAGGAAAGCAGATGGAGATATATCTAGAAAATATGCTTGTGTTGCTTCCAAGGAAATGAGGGCTTCTCAGGAGGAGTTTTGCAAGGAGATTCTACAGTTAACACCTTCAGATTGTGCGGAGGAAGAAGAACATACAGAAAGAGGTAAGGACTGCAAAATCCATGGCTCTAATGTGAATCTTGAGATTGCAAATGTTGATAAACGTCATGAATTTGAATGCAATGTAGATGGAAGATATGGGTTTGCTGAGAAATCTTTCCCTGTTGAAGGAAACTTTCTTGCTCAATGCCCCTCCTCGGAAACCCAAATCAAAGGAGTCCCATTGCTTGTTTCAAGAGTCCTCGCAATAGGAAGGAAAAGTCAGGAAGAGGATATTAGCAATGGGCTCAATTGTCCTTCTGCTTCCATTGCTCGAGAGAACTATGATCCTAATTTTAGTGCGAAAACATCTAATGGGCCTGTAAAATGCCTCTGGGATTCATTCACCTAAATCTAGGAGATGTGTTGCTAACTACCCAGATTGCAGTTTGGTCAAGGCTCAACCCCACAAATTCCATGTTCCAAAGAGGCATGATCGGCCCGAGAAGGAACCCGCTGAATGCAAATACAGTGAAAGGAAAGCAGATGGAAATATATCTAGAAAATGTGCTTGTGTTGCTTCCAAGGAATTGAGGGCTTCTCGGGAGGAGTTTTGCAAGGAGAATTTGCAGTTAACACCATCGGATTGTGCAGAAGAAGAAGAACATAGGGAAGAGGTAAGGACTGCAAATCCCAAGGCTCTAATGTGAATCTTGATATTGCAAATGATGATAAACGTCATGAATTTGAATGCAATGTATATGGAAGATATGGGTTTGCTGAGAAATCTAGTGTAGTTCTTCCTTGTAATCAATTTATGGATGACAATGACCAATCAGCACAATCGAAATACGGGTCTACATTGACAAAGGAATACTCTCGCTCTAAGAACTGCATGGATTTATCAATCCGTGGGTGGTAGATGAAGTTGATAGTGTGCAGCCTCATTCATCGCCCATTCTTTCTCAGTTCATTCTTTTCTCTAAAATCTTCTCCCTCCCAAATTGTTGCACCTTCACCCATTTTTAGCACAACTTATCATCTCATTTCAGGCCAAAAGTTTGGAGGTTTAATCTGAACTTGCAGGAGACCAAGAGGACGAAGAGGAGCACCAAGAGGACGAAGAGGAGCACCAGGAGGACGAAGAGAAGCATTGAGGTCCATGGCGTCTGATTCATCTGCAACCTTCAAGCCTTTTGGAATTCTCTTTGTTTGCCTTGGTGAGTACCATGCATCCAATGATTCAACGAGTGAGTTCGGTATCGGTCATTGTTCGCGATGATGCTTCCATAACGTCTACCATTATTGTCAGCCATCCAATTGTAGAAGATTATAGTATATTGTACACTAAAGATCCAAAGCCTGAAGCCAAGCACAATTCTTTGTATCATGCCTGACTTGAACGAACTAAATTTTGCAGTTCTATTCAATTCAACTAAAGGAGCTAGGTTCTTCGTAGCTTCTATATTCTTAAAAATCCTGACCCAATTTCTCATCTATGTTTCTATTAGAAAAAATCATAATAAACTGGCACTGGAGATTTTTACAGTCATACAATCCACCCAATGATTGTAGAGAGCAAATTTTAGTAATGCCTGAATACTAGCGAACGTCCTGTTAGGACATAGAAATTTTCTTCTACCCTTTTGAGCATTTCAAGAAGAAACATGATGTGAGGGGATTCATTCTCCGACTGAGGTGCCGGGTCTAAGGGATAACTATTCTGTTAAAATCCTTTGAGATCTACACCTAGCCTCATTCCTTGGTGCCATATGGATGGGGTAGCCCACAATGAGAAAGCTTGGGGGACAGTTTAACACTTCACCAACCTCACTAGTGAATCAATATCCCCTTAGGCTATTAATGTTATGAGTGTGACCTCTCAAGCCAGGGTGGGTGCCTGATAATCAAAGAGTTAAGTTTGAGCTGAAAGCCATGCAGCTCAAACACGAAAAACAATGACTGCAATATATACCTCTAATTTAAGGATTATTAAAACTTAGGATGTACAGTTTCCTGAACATCCGATGAGATTTAGTACACGGTTACTACAGAAATATATGGAATCCACCAATTAGGCTAAACTGGTCTAATGTAGGGTAACAACCAACGTTGTGGAACCACAACAAAATTAAGATAGCTCATTTGGCTACTTTTGTACAAAATGATATTACTACGATAGACTACAAATTTATCATCGTTTGTCCATAATTGGACAACCATCTCTCTAACGAGTTTCAAACTAGCCTAAGGTGCCCGCAAGGGGATTTTGTCATCCTTACCTTGCTATTGTGAAGGTTACAGAATTAGTGGATATCACTGAACAACTTTACAACCCGTTAAGCTAGTTACCGACAACCAACTGTCAAAAATACAAAAGGACATAGACACTAAAGGCTGTGCATTATCCTTATGTGCCTTGTTGTCTAAATTCTATTGAAGTTCTTCTGCAACGCAGAGACCCGCATGGCTATCCCTTGTCCTATCATTGTTAGATGCTTGATACATCATCAGAGTATTTTAGCAGCTGCTTTTATATATATATATAGGAATGAGCAACTAAGCCGGGTACAGGTTTGAACTCGCATGATATGGAGTCAATTGTGACTACTACCACTATAACTTTTAGGTGAATCTATGCACGCTCCCACACACTGTCCACAAAGTTAATTAAGGATTTTGGACCACAAACTTTACATAAGACTTTATATGACATTCACCGCCGATTGAGCTGCCCAGGGACTATTAGTGGTGTTAGCTTTATCAAACAACAATACTTAGATTTATTTTGGAACTCATAGGTCGAATAGCTTTGATTGCCACAATAGGCACGCTGCTTATCATGCCCATTGCCATTCCATCTATGACATGTTTTTGGTTTATCCAAGAGCTTTCAGTTTGCGGTTCTCTACATGTTTTCAGATTCTTTCAGTGTGCGGTTCTCTACATGTTTTCAGATTCTCATAGTCCCATCAAGGTAAGTAATAGTCATACAGACAATAACTCTACGATAATATATTTTTAACAGTCTTAAATATTTATACTAAGCACAAAAATACCATTAAATATTTTCATTGCTGTTTAAGGACCAACTGTTGAAAAAATCCTGGCAGTTTTTACGATAAAACCATATCTGAGTAAAAGTGCTAGAAAAATTAGTATGGAGTCTAGGGGCTAAATGCCAACTCTTGATTGGGTGGAAGCTGCGAGGCAGCTGGGGTTGTTAGTTAGGGTACAACTTTACCATGATGACACAAGATAAAGAAATGGTACATTAACGGAGAACTGGGTCCTCATGAATAAGTAGGGCCTAATTACTATGTACAAGAGATTATTATAGCCATTCTCACACAGTTGTGTATGACTTTTCAATATTTTGGTTATTAAGAGATATTTTCCTATTTCTAAAGAGATGTAGATGTGTCTCATCATTATTATACTTTTGAGCCACATTGCCTTTCTATATTTGGTGTATTTAGTATTTCTCTAGTTATTTCTGGTAACTTAGAGCATTACATCAAGGCCCAGCCTTAGATGTGGAAGACAGAGGAAGGGAAATCTCACCTCAGAAAGGCCTTGGCTTTGTCTCAACTATTTTCCCCATCATACAACCCCTGAAAGTAGATGCTTTGATGATCAATCTTAATGGATTAGGGCTTATCCTTTAACAAATAAGCCCTTCTGCTTCTAAGGAAGAAATCAAATCAAAGGTTGTGGTGTGCGGAGGGCCATTGAAACAAGGGTCCGACTCTTGACATGATCACTTTGTTTGCTACTTCCAATTGCCTGAACTTTCTAAGTTCAATGGTCAATTTACTGCTTCCATAAGGTCTCTCCATAGTATGTATTTTCTAGATTATTTTTGTGTGTTTCTGGTTGTCTGTTTCATGTCAAAACAGGGCCAGTCACCAAGGAGTGTGGCACTCAATGTTTGTGTCTTTAGTCAATAAATCTAGCTAAAACATTTTAGTGGAATCCAGGGCCAAGGATTTGGTTTCCATCTTTCTGTTTTTAGTTCTGAGTGATGCATTTCAGTTTTATTTAAATACGTGAGCCCGCTTCATGTTTACATAAGTTGTTGAGTTTATAATGATACACATTTTTTAATATTTAATCATGAGTTCCACTTGCCAGTAGAAAATGGAACAAAAAGAACAATCACATGAGATAATATCCACTATAAACTTATTCATAAAAACTTTGTAGAATAATTACCAATTCATGGTAACTACATATTTCATGTAGAGTTATGCATTACTTCAGTCCTTTACAAAGCAGAAATTCTAGTAACTAGTTACCATTGATATCTCAATGCTCATGATTGCTTTTTCAGGGCTGCGATGCATATCAGTGTCAAGAAGGATAATGATTATTAGCTGTGGAAAAATTGTTATCTGATTTGTCAAGGATAATGATTTGTTATTGGCTCCTATTGTTGTAATTGGGGATGATAAAAGCATTGCAAGTTTAGATATCTTAAGTAGTTGAAAAAATATTTGCTAATCTCTCCAGGAAAATAATCTCTTTTTATTCTTGTTCTTGGAAAGCAACATTTGTCAGAGTCCCACTGCAGAGGTTGTATTTCGTGATGTTGTGCAGAAAAGGGGATTGACATCAAAATTCAAAATTGACCCTGCTGGAACTATTGACTACCATGAGGTAGGTTCTAGCTTATCATGGGTCAAGGCTAATTGAATTGGTATTTTTGTCTATTAGACTACAATAAATAGGTATCATGTATTAATATGTTGAAATTATTTGAAGGGCGATCCTGCAGATCCCAAGATGAAGAATGCCGCCAAGAAACGTGGAATAGAGATAACTTCTATATCAAGGTCTATATCACCTATAGACTTTAAAGAGTTTGATCTAATACTTGCAATGGACAAGCAGAACAAAGGTAAATAAAAAGCATAAATGGCATATAAAACTCCCAAAATTTTCAGTTTCATTTGCTTAGTTGTTCCAAACAAAATCTAATAAGCCAATACTATTGTTAAATTCAGCAAAATGTACATTAAAGTTTGTCTATGTTATTGTTAACATATGCTTCTAATCAGTTTCTAAGTTGTGTGCAAAAATAAATTAATAGCATGGGATGGATATATTTTGTAGTTGACATATTGACAATTCTCCTTCAGTGCCCCAACGCACAAGGTCTTTATTGCTTTTTCCAGGTAATTGGTTACATTTGGTATTCTTTATCGTTTCCCTGTGATACTCATACCATGGAGGAAGCCATTTTTATAGTCAGATGGAGAAAGTGGGGGGAGCAAAGTAGCTGTGAGATATCAAATGGACAATTACTCTGCCAATGGTTTGCAACCTTGGAGCTTTGAAAAGCTTCCTACATCAGTGGTATGAGAACTCAACTTTGCTCAATTATGGTGAATTTTTAGTGTGATAGCATCTGAGATTTGTTTTGAGGTTGGTTCTCTCTTTAACTGATTTTTTGATTTTGTGTGTTGTTGGCATTACAGATGTGCCTGATACTGCACTGATATTGAAAAAGCACACCCTTCCAATGAAGCTATTTTCTTGCATGTTATTCAATGAATTAGAAATCTTCAATCCTCAGGATCAGTTGCCATTTGCATATGTAAGAGACATGATGACACCCAAAGTGAGGATTCACATGTTCGAATCAACGATTTTTAATAAAATAACAAATGAATATTGACACTCTTACAAAGTCAATCGAAGCATTTTCAAAGAGCCTCCTTTGGACCTACAAATTTCTTTGGGTTATGAATCCAGAGCCTGCAAATCGTATTTGGACAGAATGTGGGCTGCATATTCCGTTTGATTGTATTAATTCATTTCAAATTTGATTGGATGCTAAGATTATAGCTTGCAAAAGCTATCAATTTTTTAAAATGTGAAGGGTCATGAAATATCAGAATATGGGAGGATCCATAACTGCAAATTTAACCAATCCATGATGTTGATGGATGCCATGGGTGTTAATTTTGTGCTAGTTGGATTAGATGACTGATTTACTTCTCAATAATTGAAGTCATTTTTACTGCCTCTGCCAACATGAGATGATAGACATTGTGCACCTATATCTAATATGTGTATTGCATTTAATGGAGTTGATAGAGACTGAATTGTTTTTCCATGTAAATTCCAGTGGTGATTCTGGTTATACTGGAAATGAAGGAAAATAGAATGAAACGTGCTCTTCTGGACAGCTGGTATCCAAACTCGGTGTATGCCATGAAAACCTTTTTAACTCAAACAGAAACAAAGAATTTTACCAGGCGGCTCTTCGTTGTCAACGCAATCCTGAACTGAAATTTGGTACAAGTTGTATAGGCTTGCATGTGCACCATCATGATAGAGTTTTTATTAAAGGAGGTGTAATGTGGGGACAGATGTTGATTTGAGACGATACAAATATATGAGTCTCTTTTGTGTTGGACTACATGGACGGTGGAACCCTTGCATAGGTTCTTCAAATCCATAAGAAAATCCCAGAACACTATTTGGCTGAGGTTTCCAGGCAGGTGCTCAAGGGCTTGCATTACTTGCACCATAACAAAATTGTTCACTGTGATATAAAGCCCTCCAATTTACTGATCAATAAGAGAAGTCAAGATTCCCAATTTCGGTATCAGAACTGTGTTGGCTCACACTTTGGCCCAGTGCAATTCCTTTGTGGGCACTTGTGCTTATACGAGTCCTGAAAGGTTCAATCATGATCGGTGTTAATATACAATTCTTATTGTCTTTTGCAATGCAGTTTCTCGAATACCCTTCAGATTATGGAGTGGAGAAGTATTTTCTCAGGAAAGCTACAACCATGGCGAATCGGTCTTGCCACTTATATTCTGAGTTTTCAGGTAATTAAAGATCCTCATATTTAACAATTTGAGAGATCTATCAAGAAACATTACTTTATGGCATGCATGTCTGTTAAAGCAATCAGGCTAAAACTATGTTTCGTTGTTGATGGTAGTCTCGGCTATTGTTCATCAGATTCTGAAAGAAGAGCTATTTGGTAAATCTCGGCTACAGTACATGAAAGGACCTGAAAACCCCAATTCAGTAGCAGGTTCAGTGACCTTCGGTGGAAATCTGGATGTGAAGGAAAGAAAAAGGTATTTCAATTATTCAGAAGGGACTGATTTGCCTTGTGGTTTTGCCAATTACCGTACCTGAGGGTTCCTTATGTCTGAAGAAGACAGGAAGGTTATGGAATAGTGCAAGGGGGTGTGGTAATTTCAACTATATTTGGAGCCTATGCAAGATTAAGAACCCAAGAATGTTAGGAAAATCACAACAAAAAATGTTTGTTTCTTCATGTTTATGGACAATGCAACTCTCGCACTTCTTGCCAGATACCAGATCAAGCCCAATGAGTCTCATAGAATTGGAATTTGGCACATTGTTTTGGTCAGGGAATTACCATACAAGGAATCTGTAATGAATGGCCTCATACCCAAGTATCTTTCCCATAGGCTTTTCCCAAACTGTGTTTACAACATTTGGATGGATGCCAAGCTACAGCTTGTTCTTGATCCTTTGTTAATTTTGGAAAATCTCCTTGTAACTCACAACGTTGATATTGTTGTCTCAAAGCATCCTTACAATACTCATACCATGGAGGAAGCCGTTTTTACAATCATATGGAGAAAGTGGAGCAAAGAAGCTGTGAGGTATCAAATGGACAGTTACTGTGCCGATGGCTTGCAACCTTGGAGCTCTGAAAATCTTCCCTCAAGCAGTGGTATGAGAACTCAGCTTTGCTAAATTTTGGTGAAGTTTTAGTGTGATAGCATCTGAGATTTGTTTTGAGGTTGGTTCTCTCTGTAACTGGGTAGTTGATTTTGTGTGTTGTTGTTGGCATTACCGATGTGGCTGATACTGCATTGATATTGAGAAAGCACACCCTTTCAATGAAGCTACTTTTTTGCCTGTTATTCAATGAATTAGAAATCTTCGATCCTCGGGATCAATTGCCATTTGCATATGTAAGAGACATGATGACCCCCAAAGTGAGGATTCACATGTTCGAATCAACCATTTTTAATACAATAACAAATGAATATCAACACTCTTACAAAGTCAATCGAAGCATTTTCAAAGAGCCTCCTTTGGACTTGCAAATTTCTTTGGTTTATGAATCCAAAACCTGCAAATCATATTTGGACAGAATGTGGGCTACATATTCTGTTTTATTGTATTAATTCATTTCAAATTTAATTGGCTGCTAATATTACAACTTGTAGAAGCTATCAATTTTTTAAACTGTGAAGGGTCATGAAATAGCAGGGAATAGCAGAATCTGGGAGGATCCATACTTGCAAATTTAACCAATCCATGAAGTTGATGGATGCCATGAGAATTAATTTTGTGCTCGATTGAATTAGATGATTGATCTACTTCTCAATAATTGAAATCATTTTTACTGCTTCTGCCAACATGAGATGATAGAGACTGTGCACCTATATTTAATATGTGTATTGCATTTAATGGCGTTGATAGAGACTGAATTGTTTTTCATGTGAATTCCAGTGGTGATTCTGGTTATACCGGAAATGAAGGAAAATACAATGAAATGCGCTCTTCTGGACAACTGGTATCCAAACTGGGTGTATGCCATGAAAACATTTTTCACTCAAACATAAACAAAGAATTTTTCTAGGTGGCTCTTCGTTGTCAACGCAATCCTGAACTGAAATTTGGTACAAGTTGTATAGGCTTGCATGTGCACCATCGTGATAGAGATTTTATTAAAGGAGGTGTGACATGGAGACAAATGTCCCCATATGTTGATTGTTACATTTCTGCATCTTTTTTAGATTTGCCTATCCCTATGTCACCATTGCTCTTCAATTTATGCACATTTCTGCATGTTATTTAGATATATTCCTATGTCACTATTGCTTCTCAATTTATGCACATTTCTGCATCTTATTTAGATTTTCCTATTCCTATGTCGCCATTGCTCCTCAATTTATTGCTTACGACGTTTCCTTTGCAACATTTGGTGCAAATGCTAGTTTTATAACATTTGTTTTAATTAAATCTAGAAGAAAAAAGGTTATACTTTTGATATATATTTAAACTTTCTACCCTCACTATTAAAAATATTTAGTGGATATTCTATAGAGATTAAATCAAGGTTTTAATAAAATAAAATATGAGAATAATTTTATATATAGAGATGTGAAATTTGTAAAATACTAGCCTAGATCCATTTTAATTCTAGATCTATCAAGTGTCAAAAGAGATCAAATCTTTTGAGGTGCAAATCACTTTTGGAGTGAAAAGATATCTGATCCCTCTTGATGATTGGTACCTCCAAAGTTAAAATGTATCGAGGTTGGTAGTATGGATTTTAGTTGCTTCTTAAATAACAAACATGCATCACAACTTGTGGTTGAGAAGTCACATATAATAGGAAACAACCAGTATCCACAACATCAAAGTTATTGAAGCCCTTCCAAATGCATCAAAATTTATGTAAGTGAAGGCAGGCTTTTTGGTTTAAGTAATATGCTATGGTTTTATGTGCAACAATTGCAATTTTTTGGTGAGTTAGTAATTAAACACCATCATTTTTCTTTGAGATTAGCTACTACTTTTATTTTGTAAGGTGTTGTTGGATTTTATTGTCTTCACAATGCAACCTCACTAACATAAATTGTCAACCAAGGTAGGTCTATTTATTTCAAGGATATTGGGCATAGTATATGTAGGCAACATTCATTAACTGGAACTAACTATTTCCTAAGACACATGATGCTCCTCAAGAAGAACTCAACTCTTAATCAAAGCCCAATGTTACTCTAGCTATTCACACTTGCATGAACGAAAATCAACTTCATTGTTGTGAATAAAGATTTCGGTGTCAAACTTCACACTTTCATAAAAGAAAACTCTTTGCACATAGTTCTAGGAATGGAAATCACATTTTCATAAATAAAAGAGCACTCAACTACTCTAAACCACTCTTGCAGAAAGGAAATAACACTCACATAAATCAAGTCCTCACTTGTATGAAATAGCTCAACCACAATCACACGATCACTAGTTCTTATGCTACCAACCTAGAGATGGAATCACTGTAACAACACAACCACTCTTTTAACAGAAATGCCACTCTTGAGATGGCATCAATGACATAGGGTTGAAAACAATAAAGGGAAATTGTAACAAAAGTAAATCAACACTCTGTAACAAAGGTAAATCATTGTAATTTGTAATAGTTGTAAATCAACAACAATAACATATGAATGACAAAGATTAATTCTATGATGGCTATGGTTGAATGTTAATATTCTATTGTTCAACCCTTATGCAAGCTATCATAACATATCAATAACAACATAGCCTTAATACAATAATGATTTTGTAATAGTGATAAAACAAAATTAAAGGAATTGAAACCACAACCTACAAGCAAATAAACAAAGTAACTATGCTACCTTTATGTATGCACAATGATCCTTGTTAAAGAGGAGGGTTATTCCTCCTTAGAAGGGAGCTGGAAAAGCTCATAGGTCACAAGCGAGAACAAAAAATCATAAGGTAAATCACGACATTGCTAAGGATTGCATTAATTCTAAAAAAGAGATGTACACTTGCAGAGTTCAAAACAATAATGTCAACCCCCTTTTCAGGGCAGAGAGCTCCAAGTTCTTATAAGTTTGTTTGTGTAGTCCAATTATGGTACACATTTTGATGAACAACCATGTGAATCTTTCAATTCTAAGGATGTTAAAATAATAGTAATTGGAGGTATTTTTTAAAAGAATTACAACAAATTAATTGCAAAGAGGATTGATGCCACAATGATTGCCTCATTTTAGCGAGTAGTTAGAATGATGAGAATCCTAATTGTCTCAGACAAATAAGCCCTAAACCATCAGAAATAATGAGCTCTTCCACCATATTTTTTGCATCTCTAGGCTTCAACTAATAATAATGATGATACCTAGGCACTAGGAGCCAAATAAGATTAAATTGAAACTTTAATCCAAGCCATCTAGGCCCACAACACTTGATACAATGGACACATATTTGTACTCTCAAAAGGGAATGTAACAAATGTGGCCAACAGTATGGATCTTTATCCTTTAGTCTCTTACCATATGCTTCCTAACTTAATCTACTACCTTCTAATGCACCTTGTTTTATCTATTCAATATTTCTAGAGAAAAGGTCTTGGATTCCTCTTCGGACATCATGCCTAATAGTCATCCACTTCGGAGACCCAAGGAAGTTTCCATAAGTTCTAACCACTACTGCAACAGGGCCATGATCCCCACAGATTCCACAATAACTTGTTTTCTTGGTTTTTTGTTACAGCCTCATAAGCCAATTTCCAGTTTATTTGGTTTTGAACAAATGACATATATGCTCTTAATTGGATGTCCCCCACATAGGGTGAGAGATTAAAACTCTTCTCTCCATACCAGATAAGTTCTTATAGGTACGATTCACACAGCAAATGTTTCTCTACAAAGTTACTATGATTGAAGGTCTCTAGAAAAGTCATGGTGGTAGTCATTTCATACGACTTGTTTTCTTCAATTGTTGCTAATAAAAAAAGAATGAGTTTCTCATGAAGAAATAAGGGGTAGGAAGGGGAATACTTTTTGAAGCTCAATAATTCATGTACAAGATCATACATCTACTCCTTTGTTGGATTGTTGGCATTGTTAGGTTGGTTGGTGGCATAGAGTGTGTTGGCATTGATGTCAACTAGGCTAGCATTGATGTGCATGATGTTTCAAGCTTAGGGGATTTTTATGGTTGCTGCAGTTTTTGGTAGAGAATAATTAGAGTAGCAAGACAATTGAATAAGCTATATGTTATGAAACCAGCTCAAGAAAAGATAGAAAAGATAGATCAACGCTTTAGAATTCAGCCTCTTTGAGGGGGAAACCTCCTTTACATTACATAAATGAACAATTCTTGGATGATACAAATGAAAAGACCTCCTTTCTATATATAGGAGTCTAAGGGGTCATAACATAATCAGAGCCTACATAACAATAATAATGTAAGGGCACAATAATAACAATAGTGGGCTTCTATGGGCACAATAGGGGCACAACAATATTAATAAGGGGTACAACTACAATAGTAATGGGGTAATCACTAGTATTATGGGGACCCAACATGCCC
>APFE031646358.1:0-39140 GCA_000404065.3 Pinus taeda | reverse complement strand
CCTATATTAGGTTGGGCAGACCTACCTATGGTTTTGTGCATGATTTTCGCACATGGTTTTTGACACGATGGTTTTCGGTCCATGGTTTTGGATGCGATGGTTTTTTGGTCCATGGTATTGGATGCTTTGGCATGTATAAATATGTATTGTAACATTGAAATGAACATAATGAAAAATCAAGCTGGTAGTCCCGGTTTTGGGATCTAGGGGAAAATCTCTATGTATATGTGTTTTATGTGTTATACTCTCACATTGTTTATTTTCTGTGTTTTAGAATTCACATGTAGGTAATTTCTGTATGGGGTTAAAACCTACAACATGAACCTATACCAGCACCAAAATTTCCCAGATTGGTCCATTCAACATGAGAAGTAGCTAGTGATCTTACAAGTGATCCTTCAAATCAATGTTGTACTCATTAATAATTTTAGTTATCTTCCTCTCTTTTGTCTCAAGTCTCAAAGTCTTATGATTTGGAAACATTTGTAGAAACTTCAATCCATCTAGATTGGAAAACATCAATGAATGAGGAATATCGTTTCTTAATGGTGAACGATACTTGGGAACTTGTACCTCTTCCAAAGCAAAAAAAAAAAATCAGATGTAAATGGTTTTACAGAAAAATATATGAATCAAATTGAAGTGTTGAAAGACATAAGGCCTAGTCAGCCTCTAGAGGATTCTCTCAAGTTGAAGGAATTGACTACAATGAACCTTTTCCCTTGTCACCAAAATTATTTATATTCATTTTGTTGTAGCCATTTATACCTCATATGGATGGAAGGTCCATCGAATGGATGTTAAATAAACCTTCCTACATGGGGATCTATAATGAGAAAAATATATGGAAAAACATCCTCACTATGTTTAGAGTGACTCCAACCTTGTTTATTACCTTAATAAATGTATTAATGGTATTAATCAAGCTTCTTAATGTTGGTATGAAAAATTGGATAGATTTCTTCTTGACATTGACTTCTTTAGATGTCTTTTTGACCCCAATGTCTACACCAACAAAGGATGAAACCATATCGTATATTTTCTTTACGTTGAAATGATAGAATTATACCATTTGCATTATTTCTTTGGCCTCCAAGCATTACAAACCAAGGAATGAATTTTGATTTCCCAATCTAAGTATGCATGTGACCTTATTTACCACTTTCACATGGAAGATTGTAAACTAGCCCCTTCTCCCTTAATTTCAAAACATTTAACATCCTAATTTATTTTAAATAGATGAATCCCACCCTTTGTGATATATTTAATAATAAACTAAGACCTCACAAAATAACTAAAATAACCAAAATAATGCTAAAAATAAATAAAAGCAACTACTATATAACAGTGATATAAAAATTAATATATAATGTATTTATATAATATATTATTTGTCAAATTATTGTGTGTACGTATGCATCAGTGCTATTTAATAAATAACCACATGTATTAATAATAATAATATTTAGTAAAGTGTAAAATTAATCTTTACTATTCATAGTTTCTAACTTAAACTGGACCATAAAAAAAAAAAAATTAAAATTGGAGCTATTCAAATACATTTTGGTCTTGGGATGATCTTGGTGCAGGAAAATGAAAAAGTACACATTCTAATCTCTCATTTAAAATCTTATATCGAGTTTAAAGCTTTTAATCTTACGTGTTTAGTTTAAAAATAAATCAAAAGCACCACTGTATTCTCGGGCCTTCGTCTCCTTACATGGTTTTGTGGGGTAAGGTAGAAGTTGTGATTTGTGCTATCATTTTACTTAATACTATCTTATATTTATAAGATCTATACAATTTAACTATTTATATTTCAAGAAGAAATTACAAAAGAAAAATCATAATCATTCTATATTACATATATTGTTTTATTAGTTTTGGCTATGGCTTATATTTGTGATCAACAATTTGCCTTTTTTTTTTTTAATCTAATAATATAGTATTATTTTTTCCAATAAATTATAATATAATATTAATTTTTCTAATAAATTTTAATAAGAAAATATCAACATTCTATTTTACCACCAAAATCTTATAATTAATAATAAAAATATTCAAAATTCTATACATTAATAATCCATTTTCCATATTGACATTTACATTAATAATCCATTTTCCGTATTGACATTTTTATAATTGATACGGAAGATTGGTTCCAATCTCTACTTCAAATTCAACTTCTATTTTAACCAATGTAATTCTAATTGTGAAAACAACCCTACTTATTTTTGAAAAGTTCAAAGAATATGACAATTACTAACATGGAATAACATTGATTTTCCTAAAAAAATCTAAGCTAAGAACAATTCAAGTGTTTTTATTATTTTTTTCATGAAATCTTTAACGTAGCCACTCTAACTAAATAATGAAATATTTATTGAGAAAATATGTATAGCTTTGCTAATTGTGCAATCAATGTTATGACATCATTCATCTAGATATATCAATATAAAGTAGAATAAATTTTCAATAAGAAAATTCAATTTACAACTACATTTACAAAACATAATAATTAATTCGTTTGATATATAACAATTGTGATTAGATATTTTTCCTATCTTTTTACTAAGTGACAAAAAAAAAGCTATTATATAAATAAATTTCCAAATAACAATGTCAAAAAAACTATAGATAAAAATGCACAAAGAAAACATGATACCAATATTATAAACAATGTTGCTATTAAATTGAAGAAGGATGTGTTCTCATCAATTAATTATTAGTCCCTGCCCTTCGGGCTGGCAGGGACTATAGTAATCGGTTTTACTAGCATTAGTTCGACACAGAAATCCATAAACTTATTTCAGCTTAAACCAAAGTTTGCCGATACATTTTATTAAATTTTATGTTTGCCGATACACGCAGCCAATGGATGGAACGATCGTCTTATTTGGCCTCAGTACGAGGTATAACTTAGGAAAATTTTCCAAAAGCATTGGGAAAATTGGTACAGGTTCGCCTCAGTGAAGTAATGCTATCTTTGGGATAGCATTAGTTGGTTAACATTTAATGTTAATTGGCTTACATTAAGGATAATGTTAATTGGCTTACATTAAGGATATCGCCTAGGTTACGTTGGGGACAGATGTTATGTCCCTCCACGCCTCCACGCCTGCCATCTGCCATACATGCACGCCTACGCCTGCCACCAACTTTCCTCTTATACTCCCCAAGGTGCGCGGTGCTTGTTGAACCTGGTCGCCTGTGTTCTCGGTAGCATTGTAGTGTTGTGCAGCCTGGTAGTCACCGACGAACTATACGTGAAGGCTGAATCATTTATAGGAAATTTCTACCGCCAGTTGAAGATGCAGCGAGAGGACTCTTGGAATCGGCTCTGCGGCATCTACAAACGGAGCAGCTATCAACACGAACTATTTGCCTGTAATTTACTTCGGCTCTGCGGCATCTACAAACGGAGCAGCTATCAGCACGAACTATTTGCCTGTAATTTACTTCGCAAAGAAATTGTTTGTCAGTTGAAAAACTAGGCATATATGAATTTTTACAATTCATGATTTCAACTAGGCATATATGAATTTTTACAATTCATGGTATCTGATAAAATCATCTGCAATATTTTTTTGTTAGGCCATACTAAAGGTAGACGTCTCCTTCTTCATTGGTGTATTGTTTTTCAAATTCACGATGATACGATATCAGATTTCTGAATACCATTTTACTGTATATAGCAGTCATACAACCATGCATGTGTAACCACAGATAGCACATGGTGTAGCCGTTCCAATTATGAACAGAAAACAATGAACAGAATTCAATAGACCACTGTTAAATTCTGAACATGAAAAAGATCTGCTATAGGAAAATATTATATCAGAAATTTGAGGTTGTTTACAACGCTGGTTAAACAGAAAAAAGTTATTTCTAAGCTTTAATTTCGAAAGAAACTATTTCTTTATCCAATAAAACATTATATCAGAAATTTGAGGTGTTTGCAATGCTGGTTAAACAAAAAAACAAGTTAATTCTAATCACAGAAGCTTTCATGCAGGTAAAAAAGAAGAAAAAGAAAACAAAGAGAAGAAAGCGAAATTGCAAGAAAAGAAAGTGAAATTGCAAGAAAATAGATGAGCACCATTTCTCTTCTGAGCTCTTGCTTGTATCCCAGCTCATTGAGGCGCTGCTCGGCAGGGTCGATCCCATTAACTGTGGATTGGCGAGCTTGAACCCATAGGGCCTCGGCACTACCGACAACAGACATGGCGAAATATTGTTTCAGGTGAATTGCAGTCTTGTGAATATGAATCCACTCGAGAGTCTGAAGGTCAATAGAAGGATCCCCTTCGCTCTCAATATCGACAACCTGGCCACCCATAACCCCTTCAGAGCCTCTTGCTCTACCCAATTCAGATATCACCCTCAAAATTCTATCGCTCCGAACAGTTCTTCTTGTGGAGACTGCAATGTGCTCAAAGGCCAGTGAAAGAAGTGCATCTCCTGCAAGAATAGCAGTACCTTCCCCAA
The DNA here is from genome assembly GCA_000404065.3 of Pinus taeda. Lineage (NCBI taxonomy): Eukaryota > Viridiplantae > Streptophyta > Pinopsida > Pinales > Pinaceae > Pinus > Pinus taeda. The sequence continues at coordinate 34,652 of APFE031646358.1, read as the reverse complement.
AGAACCTCTGATTCTTAAAAACCAGCATTCTTACTTCTTTTTTTATTAAATCCACTAAGTAAAACCTGATGAAATTCATTCTCCATTTTTTGTTTTTTATTCCTAGTTCTATACAACATCTGAGAGACTTGGAATCGTTTATGAGCCTTAAAAACACCTCTCTATAAATCTAGTAGGTCTGAAAGGAAACTAGAAAGGCACATGCCCCTCCAACCTACGAATGCAAACCCAGGTTTATACCCTTGGTTTATTGGATCTGAGTATGTTACTATGTTGGTTAAGTTCTTGCTCTTGTCCAGTCGCAAATAGGCTTGTTGAACTGATTATTTGTTTAACGTTTATTTAACGCTTTGTTTTGGGAGCGGAGATAATAGATCTCAGATCATACATGATTTCCACAGCAGAATACAGAAACACACCCTAACTAGCACTAATTCGCTATGTTTTCATAGAAGAGACGCATTCGACGACATTCCGACTAGGGAACAAACTCAAACGTCGGAGAATTGTTCCGACAATTTTGGATTGAACCCTGTCATCCTGAATCTCCAAAGAAACCGAGCTACAGAAGGCAAAAAGAAAGCAGGGTAGAAAAGTGTACAAAACAACCAAACAATTTAATTTATAGAAAGAAAGCATTAAATTTGCAGACTAACCGAAAGGGCTTGATCATCTGCTCTTACCATCGAAATCGCTTCTGCAAAAGCTGTCCACGCCAAAAATTATAAGAAGAATCAACGACAACAGTTGAAGAGAATAGGAAAAATATGCATAAAAGGGAGCCAAAGGATTCTGTAATTATACAGGAAATAAATCTTCTTACAGACGTAGGAAAAAACTCGAATGTCCGAGACCGATATTTAAGTAACCTAAATGATCTCTTTCTTTGATCTCTTCTTTAACATCTGGCTACTGTACATCCGTCAACTAATTTAGAACATACATCTAGCAAAGCCTGCTAGATTTGTTTTGCCAAGCAAAAATTCAGAGGTTCAAACCCCAGGCGCCCCTTGGAAGACCACTTATCATGGAGATCTGTAATCGTCACCGAAGACAGTTGTTTTGGGCTTTTACAATAAAGTTGGTGACATGAAAGCGAGCATGCAAGCCAGGTGTTATGGCTCTATCCAATGGAGAGTCGACCATAAAATATTTGCATGCAAAATATACGAAACGTGGCTACGTTCGCATTCAACCTATAAATGTCCTTGCAGTGTTACTTGGGTACTTGCATTTTTGAGAAATATAAAAAACGTGGTTACATTCGAATTCAACATATAATTGTCATTGCAAGTGTTATTTGGGTTATTACATATGTGGACATGTGTTCCTTTGGTTACCTAATTGTGGCTCGTTCTTCATAAGATTCGCATCTAATAACAGAAGCATGCATTACTCTGATCAATGGTTCATGGGGAACAACCAATCTTAACTCACACGCAGCCGATATCTGCAGTAGAGGTCGGGTCTGATGGAGACCAATCTCATTAATAATAATTTATAAAAAATTACTCTGCGCCTAATTATATATAACTATAAACATGGGCGCTTTATCCCTCCTTTATGATAGATCTAAGCTATACCGAATTCGCCCGACAAAGTATTGATTGGTGCGGTGGAATCGAACAAATGGAGAATAGCCTGCCTTTTCTGAATTGAGGAACGAATAGCCTTGCTCAGCGAATGGGAAAATAGCATTACTCAATAGCCGGGTGGTGATTTCATGTATATCGCCTAAGGATACGTCTCATCTTCGTCTACGAATGGTATTTTCAAATGGGAAAGAATGGTTTAGTAAACTAACTAGTATGCTCCGATGTCTCTATCGTTTTCTCTAGCTAACCATTGGTCTGGCTTCACTCTCAACGGTGCCAACTCAAAAAGGTATCCACATCTTCGACTTTCTCCAAGAGATTTTGAAAAATTGATTACATTTTACTGTTTTTGTTTCTATTCATGAAAGAGTAGTCATTTGTTCTCTGTGCTGTATCAGGGAGCGCTTGTGGATATGGTGATCTATACAGCACTGGCTATGGCACTAATACTGCAGCTCTGAGCACCGCTCTGTTTACCTTCTACAACGTTGCCCCTTCGAATTGGCAATTCGGATAGACTTTTGCAACCTCGCAGCAGTTCAATTTATTTCGCAATCCTATGTTCTATTTCACTATATTTCGTATTTGTTTTATGACCAGTACCAGAATTCTATATAAGTTATCGTAGATCAGTACCAAAACTTCTGAAAATAACTCTGAATACATTCCTGGTGCTTGAATGGCGGCAACAGAGGCGAGCTTGATCATGAATCTTCGTTGTAGCAGCCCGCTGTTCCACCTATTGCAGTTGTCACCGCCTCAGCCAAAAGTCAGTGACTGAACAATCAAACCATGCAGACTGCAACTTTGTATAATTTGGTTATGGCCCTTGTCATCCCTCTGTAAAGAGTGCGATATATTCTATAGATAGATAAATATCCATGTTGCTGATATTCTTCTTCTCGGCTCTGTGAGCCGAACCGTGTCCCAATGCTCTGTAGATTCGTAAATGGTACTGCCCATTTTTAAAGCTTGGATAATAAATGCATGGTTCAGTTGAAAACAGAGTGATGAATTTCAAGGATGGTATTCGACCTTTTCTCTGTCTATTGTAAATTGACATTTTGCATCGATTGCTGTAGTGTTGGAGATTTGTCCTGAAACAGTTGGCAACCGTACGGAAGAGAACGAAGGGTAACGGTTCAGATGATCTTGGTCGTCCAATGCGGAGGATGAACTCCATTCTAGACCTGTTTGTTCTCATGCCTTCGCAAGAAAACGACCTCAGTGGCAGGGAATCTGGCCATGGTTTTCTTCGGGATCATGTAATTTGCTGATGGGCTGGGGCAGGGACTAGCTGCCCCGCAGCCCGTCTTGTTTACACTAAGTTTTGACTTCAATTAATTTAAGTGAGTTTCATCAAATAAAGCATCTTTGCATATACATGTTAATTTTATATATATTTTTTAAATATTTTTATCAAATTATACATGAATTTTATGTACTTGCTACATTTCTGAATTGTTGTAATAAATTTACAATCATATGGGAAAGAAACGAAGCCGGTCATATATTAATATGAAATATAGTAAAAAATAGCAACCTTAAAGTGACTTTTAATTAGATAGCTAGTTGCCATATAATATTGAAAATGTACTTATTTCATAAAGTATAGATTTATCATTCTAATCGTTAGTCTATTATGTTTATGTTGCAAAAAAATATTAATAATAAAATGATCTTAAATTGACTTTTAGACCCAATAAATATGAGCATGGTAGTATTAATATGATTTATTATCCATTTTCCATGAAAATTAGTGTACAATGGAATCTAATATATTATTTCTTCATATTATATATTTTATTTATGATAAAAGATTAATATGACACAAAGATGACCAAAAAACATATGATAAGAGTAATTTAAAGTAATTATAAAGTATAATTTGAAAACTTTTAAATTTATATATTTTTAGTTATATATTAATAATTTTTAAATTTATAATTTTTTAGTTATATATTTAATATTTTTTTTATTAATGAATTTTATTTTTTTTATTATTATCTTGATAAATATGTTGAATTTTGAATAAAATTTCATAATTTTAATTTAATTATTAATAATTATTAGTTTGATCTTAGAGATTTAATTTCTATAATAATATTTAATTTTTTAATAATAATTCAAAAGTTAGAATTTATTTCCAAAGTAGTTATGTTTTTCTTACATTTTTAATTAAATTGATTAATTCAAATAAAAATGTCACATGAAATGAATTACTAGTTTTTGGGCATGTGGTATTGATAAACCATAGTTTGTGGTATTGCAACAAATTCTATTTACAGATTAAGAATGTCCATGTTAAAGTGAGGTGAATCTCCTTATTTAAAAATTTTGTTACATATTATTTAAATGTATATATGTATAACTCATAATAAATTTATAATTTAGTTATTTTCCATGTCTTTTTCTTTTAATATTAGTCATGTGAAATATATTATAAAGTAAGTATTCTAATGTTTTTCATAAATAAATACTTATCTATATTTACTTACCATTAAAAAAAATTAACAATAATTCACTAATTCCATTCCATAAATTTTATTGTTAAATTCATTTTGTTATATATGTAAAAAATTATTCATACACTATTATATATAAACATTTAGCTAGTAAAAGTGTATCACTTATTTACACTTTACTTCAATACCACTTATTTGCATTTACCTCATTTAAATTTTAATAATATCAAATTTATTTCATTCGTGTAAATTTGTTTTCACATTATATTATATATAAAGTTAACACCTTCTCTTAATAAAAATATACCACTTATTTATGGACAAAAAACACTTACCTAATTATTTTATAACTAATTTTTAGAATTTCATCATTGTGATTATCTGCATATGGTTTTCCACTATCATAGATTGAAATCAATTGAATATTTGTGTGATAAAATTACATTTATGGGCATACAATGGTGTGAAATTAAATATTAATAAAATATTGCATTTATATGTGTTGAAGTTTTTAAGTCTAATAATTAGAAATTCTTTATGTATTTTTTGATTTATTTTTTTTACTTGTTCTGATTAATTAACAAGTTATTTACTATGTAAATACTGAAAATAAACACAAGTACATGCTCAACACATTATAGATCATCAACTGAAGGAAACAAAAACAAGCACACAAATGACAACATTATTTTTGGATTAATGTTCCCAGAAAAATCCAATGCGAGAAAACCGGTGTAGCTATTTGAGGGTTTGATTTATTAAGCAGTTTCACAATACAATTTGGGTGCCAAATCTGGGTCACCCAACAAAGAAAAATTTCGACAGTAGTACCTCTCCTTTGGAGACAGAGGCTCCAGCTAAAACCCCAGATAAACACTCCGGCAACTCCTCAGCTCCAATTTGCCCCATGAAAAACCCCAGCGTCAGTCTCTAGGGACTGTGTCAGCCTTTTCTGCCCTTTGCATCAGCTTTCCTTGCAATTCCATCTGTTCCCGGAAGTTCCTGGCAATTCCGACTATTCCTGGTAGTTCCTGTAAGTTCCAACTGTTCCTGGCAGTTCTGGCCTCTACCCTCTACGTCAACTTTCCTGATAGTTTCAGTTGTTCTTAGCAGTTTCTACTTCTGCCCTCTGCTTTAGCTTTCCCAGCAGTTTCAATAGTTCCGATTGTTCCTGGAAGTCCTGGCTTGTGCTCTCTGTGTCAGCTTTCTTGGTTGTTCCAGTAGTTCCTGACAATTCTGGCTTTTGCCCTCTGTGTAAGCTTTCCCAACTGTTCCGACAGTTCTCGATAGTTCTAGATGTTCCCGGAAGTTCCAGATACTGCCCTAAGCGTCAGCTTTCTTGGCTATTTCATTGACCCTCCTGGCACTATCTCTGCCTCTCTGCTTCTATATTCACTGCCCCTCAGCGGCAACTCCAAATCACTCTCTCAACTTTCTTAGCAAACCCAACCCCAGAAAGTTGAAATCTTGATCTCTTGGTGTGTTCTCCAAGTGACCCTCAAGCCTCCTCTTATACTTTTCTCGTTGACAAATCAATGATTGAGATTAAGTCCCTAATCAACGACTAAGATTAGATTTGGCTTGATCCATGAATTTTGGACCATTCTAACACAGTTTTATATTAATTCACATTAATATTTTAATTACCTTAAGTTTAGACTTAGGGACTCCATTAAAAATATTAATTATTTTAATATCTCCCAAATTGTTTAGAATCTGCCCAAACCCTTTCTCGGTATTGGAGATCTCATGTGCCTTAGCCTCTCCACGAATTTTCATGGCTAGAGAACATCCGATGCTACCCCAAATCAAAACTCCCTCTTCGCGAGGACTGTGATCTAGTAATACTCCTCATTGAGCATCACTCTAATCATCCGACATCGGTCCCTGTGTTGATCCTAGGCTTGCTACCCAACATCCTCTATAATGCTGCATCCTATACTACTACCCATGACCCTGCCACTACCACTGCTGCATTCGTACTACAACTCCCTTTGCATCCGTGCTGTTGCCCATGGCCCTACCATTTCCACTGTTGCATGTGCACTGCAACCCCTCTCATCATGCTACATCATGCTGCCCATAGCACTACCACTGCTAACTATTGCACTACAAGTCAGTTACTAAGAATTAAGTAACTGATCTCCCAACTCTGACATCTCTGTCAGGCTAGAAACACTCCTGATGTTGAAGCTCCCTCTATCAATGACAAGTACTCCCTCTCTGACCTCTGCGCTACTACAACAACTCTGTGCATCTCACATTGTTCCACACCTCTCTGTGTCATCCTACACTGGTGAAACACTCTCGTGCCTCTCGCACTATTCCAGCTTGCTAGCCTCGCACTGTCCTCGAAATCTTGCACTGTAGCTCTCTCTGCCGCTCCATTCTCATCCATCTCTACTGACATCCACCAGTCTTGCTACTCCTCTTCGGGGCTCCCTCAGCCAGGTATAATCCAAGAGGTTGGGTACCTCGAGGATCCTGCGCCTAATCTTTTGTAGTCCTCTTGACTACAACTCGATGTCTCCCCACTTTCACTCAAATGGTGTGTGTGCACTCATGGCACAGTGATCGTCTGTCTCCACTTCCTTCTCTACCCTTGCTGGTGCTACCTTGGTCTCGAAAGCCTCTCCCTTGCTCTTCTTCCTCGGACATTGGGTCGCATAATGACCCAACTCCCCATAGTGGAAGAATTTGACCTTGGAGAGGTCCTTCTTCTTCCGCTTTTCTTACTTACCCTCAGATGCTAGGGCAACATACACCTCCTCCTCCTTCTTGATTTTGATCCCCTTGCTGCTTCTTCGCATCTTGGTCATCATCCTTATCTCTTCTTGGCGAAGAGCCGCCCACATTTCCTCCTAATCTGGAAGGGTTGCCCTACCCAATATGCTTTGGAAAAACACTGCCCAGTCTTCTAAGACTGCATTTAGGGTTGTTCTCACCATCAACTCTGGATCTGGTGTGGCCCCTATGGAAGTTAGTTGATCTCGGATCTCCTTCAATTGGGCGAGGAAGGTTGTTGATTTGTTCTCCCTTTTGCATTTGGTATGGCTGTAACTGATTTTCTAGGAGCATCTTCCTATGCACGGAAGTATGCTGATACAACTTGGTTAGGGTCTCCCATATCTCCCGTGTTGTATTCTTCTCGGTAATATGTGGTACTATATGATCCTTGACCCCGTCAAGAATGATACTCTTGGCCCTCGCCATTGCTTCCTCATGCCTGTCATTGTCAACTGGGACCATTATCATCTTTAAGGTGAAGTGCTTGACACGATTTCTGTCAAGTACGGATAAGATTCTAGCCTTCTAGACTATAAAGTTTGAGGCTTCGTCCAGTCCGTCCTAGTCTCTTACTCCGTGTAGTGCCATTCTGTTGCTCTTCTACTTCCCTCCTGGAAGTTCTCGATGTGACTCCCTTTGAGCCTTGATTTCCCTCCTGTAAATCCTTCTGTCGATGTCGAGATGCCCCCTACTTTGATCTCTATGCAATCGCACTATTGATCCAGATTTCTTGACTAGAAACCCTCGATAGCAACTCCCTCCTCCTTGGTCTTTCCTTGTTACTTATTGTTCTAACAACAATACCCCACGAACTCCACTCTGCAACTTATCCACAACCTCCTAAACCCCAGCAACTTGAAGGTGAGAGCTCCTAGGCTCTACGCAATCCCAACATCAGGAAACTAGCTCCCTAAGCCAACTGCGTCAGCCATCCTGGCCTCTGTGTGGCTCTGCATGAGCCTATCTTTGCCTCCCTCAGCCTCTGCACAACCTCTTCTTGGCCCGAACTTGATGATGCAGGCACTGCGTCACCCATTCCTTGTTGTTTTGCTGCTAGGAACAACTTTTGTCACTTGAGACAACTGTTTTTTGTTGTTGTTGCTCTGCTCGGCTGATGTCCTTAGTTCTCCCATGATCTACAACCACGCTCTGATACCATGTTGAAGTTTCTAATTCTAACAGTTAGAAACCCTCCATGTACTTTCGAATTTATTCCTTCCTACTTGTTTTGATTAATTAACAAGTTATTTACCATACAAATACTGAAAATAAACACAAGTACCTGCTCAACACATTACAGATCATCAACTGAAGGAAACATAAACAAGCACATAAATGACACTGTTATTTTTGGACTAATGTCCCCGGAAAAACCCAATGCAGGAAAATCGGTGCAGCTATTTGAGGGTTTGATTTATTAAGCAGTTTCAAAATACAAACTGGGTGCCAAATCTAGCTCACTGAGCAGAGAAAAATCTCGGTAGTAGTACCTCTTCTTCGGAGACAGATGCTCCAGCTGAAACCCTAGATAAATACTCGAGCAACTCTTCAGCTCCAATCTTCCCCATGAAAAACCCCAACATCAGCCTCTAGGGACTGCATTAGCCTCTTTTGCCCTTTGCGTCAAATTTCCCGGTAGCTCCGACATTTTCAGCAGTTCCTGGCAATTCCGACTTCTACCATCTGCGTCATCTTTCCCGGCAGTTCCGACAGTTTCAGTAGTTCCCAACTGTTATGACAGTTCCTAAAAGTTTCGATTGTTCCCAACAGTTTCGGCTTCTACCCTCTACGTCAGGTTTCCCAGTTGTTCCGGCAGTTCCGCCTGTTCCTGGAAGTTCCAGCTTCTGCTCTCTGCGTCAGCTTTCCCGGCTAATGTGCTGATCCTCTCGATACTATCTCTTCCTCTCTTCTTCTGTATTCACTAACCCTCAACCGCAACTCTAGACCACTCTCTGAACTTTCTCAGCAAACCCAGCCCCAAAAAGTCGAAAACTTGATCTCTTGGTGTGTTCTCCAAGGGACCCTCAAGCCTCCTTTTATACTTTTCTCATTGACAAATTAACGACCGAGATTAAATCCCTAATCAATGGCTAAGATTAGATCTAGCTTGATCCATGACTTTTGGACCATTCTAACACAGTTTTATATTAATTCACATTAATATTTTAACTTCCCTAAGTTTAGACTTATAGACTCCATTAAAAATATTAATTATTTTAATATCTCCCAAATTGTTTAGAATCTACCCAAACCCTTTCTAGGTATTGGATATCTCATGTTCCTTAGCCTCTCCATGAATTTTTGTAGCTAGAGCACATCCGATGCTACCGAAAATCAACAATATGTACATGGTTTTTCTCTATAAAATCCACTCTCAATAGCCATTAATCTTATTAATATTAATAACTAATTTATTAATTAAATAATAATAAACAAAATAACTTAAAATAATACTAATTAAAACAATGATATTTTAAAATTTTAAAAAAATATTTAAATATTAATTATAATTACATGAAAAAATAGATGTTAAATGTATTTCTAATATGAGTGGGATGAAAAAAAATATAATTTGATGATATATATATGAAATGAGTACATAATTTATAATGGATAGATATTTAAAAAATACTTTCTTAATAATATTGATTTATAAATTAATTAATTATGGTGTTAAATAAAAAACATCCAATTATCATAATTAAGAAATAAATGTGATTTTTTAATTTCTTTTGCATTATCAAGTGATGTAATTATATAATATATATTATATATATAATATATATATATATATATATATAATATATATATATAATATGACATCCTAAAAAATACACATCAAATTAATTAACACAAAGAGCCGCATCCTCACATTCTGTATCACATTTTACATCATGTAATATTTTTTTTTTCTACTAGAAAATTGCATTATGATAACACTACAACCTTGTATTGTAGTAGTGATATATAAGATACTTTCTTCAATGAATAACCATGCAAATGAGTAAGAGTCTTTGTTTAAATCGTGCACGTGGGTAAATACTAGTCTTAATTCTTTAAGAAGATCCTGGTGTGTGCATATTATTTATACTATAATTTTTATTTTTACATATGTGATTTATAATAATTATATTATTTGTTATTTATTTTAATATTTTAATAGTAGGAAAATAGGAGGAATCAACTCTGAAGATCATTTTTCTTGGTGAATCGCATTTTGAAAAATTAGAGTTTTAAATATATTGGAGATAATTTAAGTGATTTTTTGAAATTTTTTGCGATCAAAAAAATATCGATTGTGCTAGATATCCTAGCATTTTTTTACACTCTAATACCTTTCCAACGACACAAGAAAGACCTCAAACATAGTTCATATGCAAAAGTTATGTCACCCATAAGTTGACCTTGTTGTTTTGTCCACCATGATTTGAGAGGATGCCACATCAACACCATTACTAATGGAAAAAAGGGCTATCCTTTTGACCATGATGAAGAAGAACTTAGAAGAGTAAGTGTTGAGCTATAAGTGGCTATTGAGCTATATTATAACTAGGCCAATAGAATGAAAAGTGATTCAATTATATTTTAGTATATTTTGTTTGATGGTTGAGAAGAGCAACAGAGTGGATAGAGAGACGGAAAATTAGAGAGGGTTTGTCTTTTGTAGTAGCCCATGAGCCATAGGTCTCACTCTTTTTTATTCCATTTAGAGAAAGAGAGAGTATAGCAACCCCACCTTCCAATCGAGTTTTCTAAAAAAAAAAGAAAGATTTCCCAAGTCATACCTTGGTTATTCTGTGAGGTATTGTTTTATTTAAAATCTATTTTCCATATTTTTATGTTTTGCATATATATACAATAGATAAAAATTTAATAAATTTAGGAATCTAAAAAAAATTATCCCTCATGCTATAGATTTCAGATTTTCAATATATTTTATTAAATATGTTGTGATAAATTATTTAGTGAAATATCCACCGCAACAGTGCAACTCATGAATCAATATGCATTATAAAAAATCAATCAAGAGCCACAAGAAGGCATTTTTAATTGAGAATGAAGAAAAAGTTTTGAATAAAGTTCCGTAATAACTAATGGAGGTGGGTCTAGTTACACTAACTTTTTAGCACGTTGAAGATGGATAACACTTTAAGCTACTACTACTTGGAAGGCTACAATATATTTTGACTAAGGTTGAATTACTATTATTTTTGTATAAAAATAACATAATTAAATTCTTATTTATGCATTCATATATATATAATAACATGGTATCTAAATTTATTAAGTTTATTTAATTCATATATATATAATATCAAATTAGTAGTCACACACTTCATTTTTTTAAAGTCATAAGAATGTGGTTAAGGTACTCTTGATCATGTTCAAATTACTACTCACTTTCAATGCGGATGTGTGTGGTCTTTTTTATAGTAATTGTAACATCTAAATATTGTATGGGCTGTTTAATATCTTTCATTGCAAAAGAAAAATGTTTGTTAAGAGCATGTGATGTTTAGTTAGTCATTTATGAGATCATATAATCAATCACTATTGTTCTATCTATGAGTTGCATTGTGCGGTCACACTACGTTATATTAATGTTGAATTTGTTTAGCATTATTTTTATCTATAATTGCATTATTACTCAATGTTTTCTAAGGTTATTCTAACTTTATTTCACTATATTATTGTTACATTGCTTTCAAATGTCTTTATAATGAGTTTAATTATATATTTTACCATTCATGAAATTTTTGTTGGATAATAATGTCTTGGTTAGTAGACAATTGTGTGTAGATAAAGGTTGTGAGTACATTCTCATGTCAATATAATAATATGTACCAGAACACAATCTTTGGATATTTTAAGAAGAGAGCATGTTTCCACATAGCATGTATTGAATGAATTCTTTAAACTTACTCTTTCATTGTTGTTGATAAAAATAATATTTTACTATATTAATTTTTATGCTTTCCCTAATACATTTTGAAACAAATAGATGATCTCATCCCCATAAGTAAAAAGTTATGAAACCAACTCACAAAAAAGATAGAAAAGAAAGATAAACGCTTAGAATTCAGCCTCTTCGAGGGGGCAACCTCCTTTACATTACATAAATGAACAATCCTTAGATGATACAAATGACAAGACCTCCTTTCTATATATAGGAGTCTAAGGGGTCATAATATAATTAGAGCCAACACAACAATAATAATGTAAGGGCATAATAATAACAATACTAGGCTTCTATGGGGCACAATAATAACAATATGGGGACTACATGGGCACAATAATATAATAAGGGGGTTGTACTGATAACAATAAGGGGTTACACTAGTAGTATAGGGACCTAACATGCCCCTCTCCTTCAAAAAGTGTTGTCCTCAAGCTTGAGTAGTTCTTGTTGCTTCTATATAAAATTCTTGTCCTCCCATGTGGAATCTGCAACAAGTAAGTTCTTCCACTTGACGAGATACTCTGAAATTGATAGATTTCATAGCTATTGGGTTCTTGTTTCTGTGACTGCTCCAAGTTCCAATATGATTTTTCCTTCCTCGTCAAGTTCTGGTAATATTGTTTGAACTGGGATCTTTTGCAACTTTTGAATGAGTGGCCACACTTCTTCGTCCTTCTTCCATTCATCCCTTGCTTCGTTTATCCACTCTAGTTGGATAATAGAAATAACACAAAACAATGTTTCCACGTCCTCATCCTTTCTTGAGAGTGCATCTGCAACAACCTTTTTCTTCCCTTTTTTGTAGATGATTTCAAAGTCATAACCCGACATATTTGTGACCCATTTTTTCTATTCTTCTAAAGATACTATTTGTTCTAAAAAGTATTTAAGACTATCATGATCCATTTTTACCTTGAAGTGTCTTCCCGTTAGGTAAGGTCGCCAGTTCCTAAGTGCATGTAGTATTGCCAACATTTCCTTTTCATAAATAGCTTGCTTGAGATGTAGCCATAAAAATACCCAATCACCTACATCAAAATTTCTTTCATTGTAATGTTGATCTGCCTATTGTTTCATTCGATTATGCACCAAAGTGGTGTTATCCTTTAAAAGTTGGAGAACTTGTTCTTGTTGCTCAATGTGATCTTTCACTGCTTGAATCTTTTTCTTCTTAATATGTCCTTCTATCTTGAGAGTTTGAGGAGTGGTAATTTCTTCCAATGCATTACAAGATATGGCTAGATTCATTTCTTGATGCTTGATGTGATCTTTCACTTCTTGAACATTTTTCTTCTTGATATGCCCTTCTATTCTTGATAGTTTGAGGAGTGGGTAATTCTGGCAAATGCATTACAAGATATGGTCAGATTCATTTCTTCTTTTCTCGATGTGATCTTTCACTTCTTGACCTTTTTCTTCTTGATATGACCTTCTATCTTGAGAGTTTGAGGAGTGGTAATTCTTGCCAACGCTTTACAAGATATGGTCGGATTTCATTTCTTCTTTCTCTGGGGTTGGCTCCTAGTGCATATCCTCTTCTTTTGATGTTTCTTGATCCTTTTCTTCCTCCTCTCACAATCAATGTAAAATAATTTCCTCTCAGCACACTTATGACCTTTAATGTATTTGTTATCACAATTGTAACAAAGTCCTTTTACTCTTTTTTCTTCCAATTGTTGTGGTGTCAACCTTGTAGGTTGTGGAAGGCTAGGAGAAACAACACTTCCATCTTTATAGTTGTGATGGGTAGAATTTCTTGTTGTCATAATTTTGCTTTCCACTTTTCTTTCCAACCTGAATGCCTTCTCCAATGAACTAGGTTCCCAAAGATGAACCTCATGTTGAATGTTATCCTTTAAAGTCCCTATGGAGACATCAATCCTCTGATTCTCTGGAATATCATTTTCCCTTATATTCAATTTTTGAAAGTCCTCAATGTACTCTGCCATTGAACACTTCTGTTTGAGATTTATCAATTGGCTAAAGAAGGTGTTTCTCTTTGTATCCTCATAATGTTCTATTATTTCCTCCATGAAAATTAACCATGTAATAAGTGCTTTACAAGAACAAAGCCCTTTATACCATAAAAATTGATCCAGTTCTAAATGTGAAGATGTAATACATACCTTTTGTAACAATTGCACTTCATGTAGATCAAAATATTGCTCCATTTGTAGTATCCACTTTACCGAATCCTTGCCATCAAACTTCCTCATATCGCCTTTCTTGATTTTAGGAGCTCGATCTTGAAACAACTGTAACTTTGTAATTTCAGATCTTTTAGTTATGAAATCGCGATCTGAAGTAGCCCTTTGCGTCCTCTTTCCAATCCCGCCAGTTTTTATCGAAATTGGATTCTCCAAGAAAGAGTTATGCACAATCTCCTAAGATGACCTAATTATATACCTTTTCAGAAGAGCGAACTTGTATGAAGTTCCACGTGTCACTGTTTTGACCTTCGAATTTGAAAAATATACACACAAAATTACAGTCCGTCCTCTTTCTATAACTTCTCACGAAATTTATATATGATGCTCAAAGAGACAGTTATGACGATTTTCCCCAGGTCACCTATTTGGGATGTAATTCAGGAGCTTGCAGAAACCCTAAATGTTTTGGACTGTATCTCCGAAAATATAGTGCAACAAGCTTTGAAATTTGGGCCCGAGCTTTCCCACGATTTTGGTTCAAATCGGTTTTAACTTAAGAGATGGAACCTTCGTAGAAAGCAAATTATAGCAAAAATTCCACGCTGAACTGTTTGAGACGAAATTCTGGAGCTTGCAAAAACCCTAACTTCCTCAGATCATATCTCCGAAAATATAGTGGGACAAGGTTTGAAATTCCGATCCAAGATTCAAACTGATTGCTTTTCAAATGGTTTTTTTTAGCTTCTAAAACTTCGTAGCAAAAAAGTTATATCGAAAATTCCACGATGAGTTGTTCAAAGCAGCGAAACCCTAGAATCCAAAGCTCTGATACCAAATGTTATGAAACCAACTCACAAAAAGATAGAAAAGAAAGATAAACGCCTTAGAATTCAACCTCTTTGAGGGGGAAACCTCATTTACTTTACACAAATGAACAATTTTTAGATGATACAAATGACAAGACCTCCTTTCTATATATAGGAGTCTAAGGGGTCATAATATAATTAGAGCCGACATAATAATAATAATGTAAGGGCACAATAATAACAATAGTGGGCTTCTATGGGGCACAATAATAACAATATGAGGACTACATGGGCACAATAATATAATGAGGTTGTACTAATAACAATAAGGGATTACACTAGTAGTATAGGGACCTAACATAAAAATCCCCTTCTCTTAGAATGTTTTGCATATAGTTAATGAGTTTTTTTTAGTCTCCTCTCCCTCTAGTTCTTAAGATTATAATAAAATGTCAATTACTTTTTGAAGGCTTATTAGGTTCTAATTTTAGCTAAATAGGTGTCATGGTAAATAATTTTTTTAATTCTATTTTAATATACAATATGTCTTATAAGTAAGTGTAATAGGCGTCATAGTAAATAATTTTCATAATTCTATTTTAATATAAAATATGTCTTATAAGTAAGTACAATAATGAAGATAGAAAAAATAGTTAGTGCTTCATACAAACACATACCATATAACATTAGAGTTATTGATTAAATTGTTTTCTAAAATAAATAATAAATCTATTTTCCAAATTAAACCTGCAATCAACACAATCACTTAAAAAAAACTGATTTAAATACATTTTCCTAATTGCTAATTAATATTTATTATATTTAACCAAAAAAAACATTATAAAACAAATAATTTACCCATATATTTACAATATGTAAGAATATATTCACATATATAAAGGCCTTTGAATTCCTATATACTTCTTTTCAATATATCTCTATGCTGCCCTTGATTTTGATTTATACAATTTGTCATTCAATAGACTCTCTTCAAACCTCTCTGTTGATTTCCTTTATTCTTTCAGTACAAGACATTTACAATTTCTCTACCAAAACTATTGCGTTCCAAAGTTATCTTTACTTAATATTCGCTTGTGTGATTAGCAATCTACTTTTCAAAATGATGTTTTTAAAATATTTTTTTATTAATATGTGTTTATAAAATTATAAAAATATAAATGATCTTTTTAAAATATTTTTTTATTAATATGTGTTTATAAAATTATAGAAATATAATTCCTATATTGATAAAAAAATAAAAATTTGATTTTTTAATTACTTGCAACTTATAAGTAACTTTATGTAACATTCAAGAAAAACAACTCCAAAGGTGGAGAGTTATAAGTAACTTTATGTAGTATTCAAGAAAAAAAGCAACTCCAAAGTGCTCTCCACTATTGATATAAAATGGCCCACATGATGAGACATGGCCATCATGAATGGACATGATGGCCATTTATAAAAGAAGATCCAAAGTGTTATCTCAACTTATTGATAAAATGGCCAATTTGTTCTATGAAAAACAAAGGATCCCCACTTATATAGAGAAAGGAGGTTATTTTATGAGTGTATTGTTTTTTCGATCTTTTAATATATTAATTTTATAAATTGGAAGAATGTCACTGTCACTCACTGGACATAGACTCAAATTTATTCATTCATGGACACCATAGATTGATTGAATCTATTAGGTAGTGGGTAGTATGGTATTGAAATGTATTTTAAGTTTCGAAAGATACCCTACTTTGGTAGGCATTGATGTTAGGCTTTGTCTTGTAATGATACCTTACAATTTAAAAATATTTACTCTTTTCCCTATTCCAACTCACCTTTCAAGGTTCACAATGGTTTTTCCCTAAAGCACTTTGTTATTTATTATTAATATAGCAATTTTGTAATTTGAAATAATGTCACTTGGGATTGATGCATAATCTATCAACCTCATTCATTCATGAATATCTAGATTAATTAGATAGTGGGTATTATAAAATTGAAATGTTTTCTTTGTGTTTCCAAAGATGCCCCTCTAGATATTGATGTATTCATTTTTAGTGCCCCTAGCCATTTAGAAATCTCCACTTCTTTTTTCTAAAAGTATTCCAACATAGCTTTTAGGATTCCACGGGGATTGATTTCTAAAGTGGTCTGAAAACACGGGATTTTTGGGATACACCCAAATCCCAATGAATATCTAATGATTCCATCCAAGTACCTTTCTATTCTAAAAGCAAGTGATGAAGGTGTGTATATAAAGTTCTATTTATCATTCACTCTTCTTTATATACACATATAATAATTATATTTATTATTATGTTACTGCTTACACAGTGACATTTATGTTTATTATTATGTCATTGTTTACATAGTGATATTTATAATTGGTTCAAAATTATTAGTTGGTTTGTATTAGCGTAAATTTTCAAATCTCTATAGTTAATATTAGGTTTTTGGTTAAAATTTTTCTGTGACGTCAGTGCGCGATCACATTTTTGGCTTCAGAATTCAAGGGTCGACGTCATCTTATCATGCACGGTAGATCATATTTAATAGGTAGGTACAAGGAAGGAAAATCCTTCATACAACTGAGAGTTAACTTGGGTTGTTTTGAGTTATGTTGGTGTTAATTTCGTTTTAAGAGTGTTGGTGGAGAATTTATTATTATGGTTGATGGATCATTGAGAAGCAGATTTAGCTATTTTTGTTGTTCAAAGTGATTGTTTTATTTTTTTCTTGGTGTTGTGGTGCTCATTGAGGCTAGATATCTTGTTTTTGTGGTTGTGTTTTCTGTGTGGTTTTACTTCTTGTTGTTAGGTTTTCCTTGTTACCAAGTGAGTTTTTTTTTTTTTTTTGGTGGGTTCGTGCAGTGAGATTTTTGTGCAGAATGCTGGAGTTGTTCAGATATGTGGCAGGGCATAGCTTTTCCAACCTCTCGACGACGATCTGACAAGTAAATGTATGAACATTATTTTTTGGTTTAATGGTTGTGGTGCATAATTTGGAGTTCTAATGGTTTGTTGTTTTACAGAATTTGCAGGTGAGGCTTTAGAATTTAGAGTGAGAGTTGTTCGAGTAAGAAGATTGTTGGATTATAGCGGCGAAAACCTGGTAATGTTTTAAGTTCTCACTATTAGAAAACTCTGGTTTATTGGGTCAGAAGTGTTAAATACATTTTTAGCTCAAATTTCGATGGTTTGGATGTATTGTTGTAGGAATAAACCAGTATTGGCTGACCAAATCTAGGTCAGAGGTCATCCCATCTTTTCATTTGTGGAAGTCTTATGGGAAAGGTGTCGACCCTGTTTCCATATGTTCTAGTTTTAAATTTTATGCCGACTTCGATTCCGTGATTTTATGTAGCAATTACGACGAAGATTTCTCGGAATTTACTCTAAAACTTGTGAAGTCAGGTGTATAGGGATATTTGCATTTTCATAAGGCTTGTGAGCAAGGTGGTGGCTCTGATTGCACATCGTGTTGTTTTAGATAGTCGAGGGGTCAAAGTTCTATTGACATAAACAACTAGCTCAGGAAGAAGATAAAGCTGTCAGTCTAGTGCGATGCATTGCGATGTCAGAAGTTGACACATGTTTGTGTTTTAGTAGACTCGTGTATGTGATTTTTTATATGCCTTTTATGTTTAGTCGATTGTCATAAAAGTTATACTTTAAGCGATGGGAGATCACAGTCTTAGATAGTTGTCGATTAGAAAAACAAAAACATAAAAGAATTGAAGGTAAAATTCAAGTTTCAAGTATTGGAGAACTTTTAAGGCCAATGTTACTAGTGTTTTGAGTTTCAAAGGGTGGGATGTTGTAATGTACGTTTTTCATAAATTTTATGCATAGAGGAACATGTTTGAGCCATGGTTGTGAGTGCATGTTTAAAAAAATCAAATTTAGAACATAGGCATCTATCTCCATTTCGGTTTTTTTGGTTTGTTTGGAGTCAGAGGAAACTCGTAGTTGAGGTCAAGACTGACTTCGTAGTCGGGAAGTCGGCGCCTATTTGGAGAAGAATCATAAGGAAAAGGCCGAGCTGCGAGTCATCTTGGCCAAGGCTGAGGTTCAGGCAATGTTTAAATTGCAAGTGGCGTTTAAGTTTTTTGTTTTTAGCTTTTGTAATTTATGAATCATATTCAAATTATTTTATTCTTTAGACGAGGGTTGAAAGGTTCTTATAATTTAAGAGTTTTAATCCTAGTTTTATTTTAATTTGTACGTAGTTTTTGGATTTGTTATCTTAGACTATTAGATAGAAAGAATAATAATCTTTCTATAAAATTGCTTTAAATAGATGTCCTATAAAAATAATTTTTCAAATTTATTTCTTTGTTGATAAAAGAATAATGTATTTTAAATTACATTTATTAAATAATACATTATATGCAAAAACAAAATAATAAATTATGGACACATATTTTTGTTTTGTGGGTCTTGGTAGAAGCAAGTCGGAGGTCAACCTCGACTAAGAGATCGGAGGTTAGCATTTTCATTTGAATGGTCTCTCTAGACATTGTTGACTAGTGACATTGTTGACCAATATGGCTTAGAATCTAGGTTCAATGTTGTTATTATTATTATTTGTTATTACTCACTTAAATGAGGTCTATGATAAATTTTATCATGAGTTGATATGTTATAAATTAAATCTTAAATTTGTTATAAAAATAATTTTTTGAATTTATTTGATTGTTGGTAGAAGAATAAGGTATTTTAAATTACATTTATTAAATAATATTTTATGTGAAAAAACAAAATAATAAAGTATAGACACCTATGTTTGTGTTGTGGGCCTTCGTAGAAGCAAGTTGGAGGTCGGCCCCCACTATGAGATTGTAGGTTAGCATTGTCATTTGAAAGGTATCTCTAGACAGTCTCGACTACTAACATTCCTTGGCGAATTCAACTCAGAATCTAGGTTCACTGTTGTTATTATAATTATTTATTATAAACGACTTAAATGGGGTCTATGATAAAGTTTATCATGAGTTAATATGTTATAAATTAAATCTTAAAAGTCTTATAAAAATGATTTGTTGAATTTATTTCGTTATGGATAAAAGAATAAAGTATTTTAAATTACATTTATTGAATAATATGTTATGTAAGAAAACAAAATAATAAATTATAGACACGTATGCTTGTTTTATAGGCCTGAAAGCAAGTCAAAGGTTTGTCCCGACTATGAGATCAGTGGTGGGAATTTTGGTTTGAATGGTCTTTGTAGACACTCCCAAGTAATGACACCTATTCAGCTCCAACTTCAATACTTCATTGTTTTCTTTAAAGAATTGGATAACGAGTTTCTATCTTTTAAACATTTTATCTTATAATAAGTATAATTTATTCAATTTATTTTTCTATTAATAAAAAGTAAATTATTTTGAATTAATTTTATAAATAATATGTAATATGAAAAAAAACAAAATTATAAATTATAAAGAGGTCAATTATACATATATGTTTCTTTTGTAGGCCCTACTAGAAGAAATTCGGTGGTCGGGATGGATATGAGATCGGAGGTCGACATTGTATTTTGGACAGTGCAATGACATATTGCAACCAATTGACATCCTTGTAAACACGCGCAACTATATGCACATATTTTTTTGTGGTCCTTACATAAATCAAATCGAAAAATGGGTCTGCTATGAGGTCAGAAGTCAAATTTGTCGATTGAATGGTCTTTGTGGACACTTCCAACTATTGAAAGTCCCCACCCAAATTGGGTACATTTACAATACTGCATGAAAGCATGCTAAATTAATTTTATTTTAAATTTGAAAATTATTTATTTAAATTACAATTTTATAGTACATTTTATATGAAGATCTTTTTTTTACTCTGTTTGTTCAACATGTTCTTCTTTGTTTTTTTTTTTCCCTTCACTTTTTGGGTCCTAATTATTTTTAATTGTGGCAAGTGACTAAATTGTTAAGTTTTATTGGTTTTACTTAAAATTATCACTGCAAAATGAATTGAAATTTTAGTGATTGTTTTGATTATTTTGACTAACCTTTACAAAAGTAAAAAGGACTTTGTCTAAAGTAGTGTCAATGTGAATTTAGATTTTATTTCAATTTCAATTTAATTTTATTCATATGTTTTGTAAATTAAGTATTTGGAATATTAAGTAATTAACTAAATTTAATTAATTATATTATATTTATGATAATTTTCATATATATATATATATATATATATATATATATATATATATATATATATATATAGATAGATATATATATAGATAGATAAACTGTAGTTCACAGTCACTAAGTGGCCACTACATTCACGGGTAATAATCCAGGTAGATCTAGCCGAAGGGATCTGCTCGTTGATTTATCTGTTCGAGCCTAACCCCAAGGTTGTCAAGGATATTTGACCCCGTGACCTCCCAATTGGAAAGATATACTTAGTAACAGAAACTTGACCAATTGAGCTATCCCTTATGGCTGATAATATATATATATATATATTATATATATATATATTCATTAAAAAAACATATATTGAAATTCCATAAGTATATTACATTTAATTGTTTACAAATGGTAAAATACTTTATTATCAATATTTTATTATTTAATACATAATTAAATAGAGTATAATAGTTGTTTTGTATTTTTTATTATTTTGAATTCCATGGAATTAGAATTGCTTAATTAGCTAGTATATTCTTAGTTAGAATTGTCTTGTATTGTAATTATGATTATCTATGGATGTACAGTTAAAAACATGGTATTATTTTCATTAGTGGTTTTTGCAAATCATGATGCATTGTTTAATATTCAATGAACAAATTTTATTGGAAGAAAAAAAATAAAAATGGATTTGAACCAAAAAAAATATAGGGTCATGGATACAAATTGCTAATATAAATTATTCTACCTAATTGTTTTAGTATATAGATCATGCATTTATTTAATGCTTTCATAATATTTGTAATGGACCTTTGAAATATATACTTTTAGGATTTGATAAAGTAATTGTCATATTAGTTGAGAAATATTTGACTCGGCATGAGCTTTTAATTTTATAGGTATGTGATTGTAATGATTACGATGTTCTAGACATTTGTGAAGTTTTGAATGTGCACTAAGTTTTAAAGTGCTAGATAATTTTATCTAGACATGGCAATATCTAAATCTTGACAATTTTTTTTTTAATTTTAAATGAAATTTATTGTTATGCATTAATTTGGGATTAAATTGCACGTTATTTATGGCTAGATTTCAAGTTAAACTTTTAAATAATTTTTGTGCTATGGAATAATATTAATGTTTTATGTAGCAACAATTAGAATGATTTGAAGTATAATGTCTAATCTGCTTACAATTGGACATCTTTGACTAATGAAATTAGTTTTTATAACACTTATTCGTTAAATTGTTTATTATAGTTGATTCTAACATGTGTTTAAAGCATAGTATTATTTATATCGTAGTATCGTTATTTGACTTGATGATATATTGGATTCAGGTGATGTCTGCTAGTTTGGGTGGAATCTATTATAGAATAGTGCTATGCAATTGTGAATGGTGTTGAGTTATGGAATGTGTAGTTGTGGAATTGTCAAAGTCATTGCAAAAACTTATAAAATCAAAGGATACTGCTAATCATAAATTGTTGTATGCAGATAAATCATATACGAGGAAAAACAATGAGCAGTTTGAATGCAATATATGTGGCAAGTGGATTAGTTGCAGTTTTAATTGGTGCAAATGATTGTGTTGTTGCATTCAATATATTTATTCAAATCCAGAGAACAGTGGATGACTTTCAAAGGCTAAGATGCAACATTTTTTTTTATGTGAATTAAATGTTAACTTTTTTTATTCTCTTTGTCTCAAGTGAGAAAGGATTTCTGCAGTTTGTAATCATGCTAAAATCAAGTGATATTAAATGCACGCTTAAATCTCATAATCATTTTTTGTTGTGCCTGTCTACTTGGAATATATATTCCGAAATGAGTGGCTTTGGAAGCTTAAATTATTGCATTCCTAGACAATTTCGGTGCAACATATTTTTCTCAAATTGACACATGTACTAAAGCACTTGTGCAATTTATTGTAGTTATAGAATTATGATTAATATTGAGCAATGGTTTTTATTTGCAATTACTCTAGTGATATGTTAGTAGAATGTTATTTTTTATTTATGACATAGTAGATAATGCTTTCAATGCCTAGTAAACAATATGATACAAAGTTAGCCTATCGACCTTGGTTTGCAATTTAATGTAGTTATAGTGTTATGATTACAATTGGGCAATGATTTTTTATTTGTGCTTTTTTTAGTGATGTGACACTAGAATGTTGTTTATTTCTTATGACATAATAGGTAATTCTTTCAATCGATAGTAAACAATATGATACAAAATCACATTTCCCATTTTTGGTCATTGTTAGTCGCATCATGCATAGTCTATACATTGAATGCATTGTTAATTTGTCTTTGCACGTATCTTGCATACATTCATGGATATGGCGCTTTTAATACCGTTGTGCCTTGCATACATTGTTGGTTATTCTCATGTAGTCTCATTATAGAATCTCTCAATGATCAGTGTGTGATCACAAATACAATTGAGTCATGTATAGACTATGCATGAACACAAAGTATATAGAACTGATGTAATTCATTTTATTGTCTCATAAATCATAAAGAGACAATTAAGATAAAATAATTCTAAAATCACATGTATAACAAAAATACTAGATTTTCTATTACAAAAAAAAAAGTTTCGTAGGTATTTGTCAAAAAAACAAGAATGCGTGATTTGTTTTATTGATTAAAATGCTTACACTTTTTCTTTGGTGCTTCTTGCTACATAGAAATATCAATCATTAGTTTTTCTAGTTTTTAGTTTTCCCATTGATTGCATGCATTATTTTTTTGTCTACCAATTATGCCTAGGTTTTGCTCTTGCATATGTGCGCATTAGCTTTGGGACTTTGTCTAGTTGCTATGATGTGGATTTGCAAAAAAAAATGACAATGTTCATGTTTTGGCAACATGTATGCTCAAACAAATGGAGCTATATCCATTTGCACTAAATCTTAAAAAACAAATATTGCATTATGCTAGGAAGCTAAATACTTTACATTTTATTTCATAGCATAATGTCTTTGTAATGCAATGATAATTTAGTAACTTAGAGATGGTGAAATTGATAGATTTATAGTAATAAGCATTTGGATATGTTTATTATTTCAATAGGCTTATGAATATGTAATTGTTTTAAGTAGTTTTATGCTTGTTATCTTAAATTAGAGTTGTTTATTATAGAAAGCTATATTGTAATTTGTTTTTGAAACTAATAATCGGGTTCTCTTTTATTTATACATTTTGAAATGGATTTACACTAATTGTCAAATATTTTTTCCGGAATCCTGGAGATTAAATATTGTGTTTTGAAATTTGTTAAAATGATAATATTGTTTTGGTTGCTCTTATTTTAAATTGCATAGATGTTGTTAGTTCTAAGTTATGTTTCAATTGCAAAAATAAAAATAAAAAAATAAAAGTGCAATCTACAAGGTTTTTTATACCAATTTCATTTACTCTTTTGTCACAATGTTAGGTACTCATTTTCAGAGTATTGTGCAACAAAAAAAAATAGGAAGAGAAGATAGTCACAAAGATAATGTAGAATCAATAATATATGAGATCTAACATTTCTTAGTATCATATGTGTTGATTGGACATTCAATGCAATCCATGCTCTTAATGCTATAAATGATTGTCACATTTGGAAAATTGATCAGTTTGTCTCAATTACTTTAGGGCAATGAAAAATACTTTTGCATTGAAAGGATCAAAATGGAAAGAAATTGATCACAAGTTATTCAGATTCAATCTACATAGATTAGACCATTTCTTCTATTATCTCAGTGACTGTTTATTTGACTCATTTGTTGTTCTTCTTCACTTTCTCTATAATTCGGTTGAAATACGACATGGTATTGTAAACCACTTTCGACATTTCATGTCTCATGGACATTATGCTGCTTTGCATTCATTACATACATAATTGACTCCTGAATACCTTCAGGATCTTCATCAAGTTAATGATCTTAAAATGTACTTGAAAGGATTGTCTACACATTCTTCTATTTATGCTCGAACTACAATTAGATTATGGGGGGATGAATTTTGTATCAAATGGTTCTCCAATTGGTTGTCAGTTCCAGTCAATTTTTGGTTATTTACAAATAGCCAAGCATATCTATGGTTCAATTCAGATATTCATGTCTATCAATATAATGTTTTGCTACATAATGAAAATCCTACATGTGGACATTTTGAACCATTGTTGCTACATAACACAATATACAATGTAGCTTCAATAAATAGAACTATTGGCCCATGCATTTTCCCATACCAATTCTCACATGGAAAATTTGACATACTGTAAATCGAGAAAATCTTATTTGAACAAGGTTTCATGATCTACCAACAAAATTTCAATGACTATGATGAATCTTTGTTTGAGTCTATTTGCACACTTGCACCTTGGTTTTATATGTCTAATATCAAAAAAACAATTACATAAACGTTTTAAAATTATTTCATTTGAAATGATGATAGAGTTATCAATTTCTTACAACAACACTTGAGTGCCAAAAACATTGAAGAAGAGAAACGTATCAATGATTGACAAGCTTGTATCATAAATTTATCAATGCCATATGCATATGGACATATAGAGGGAAAAGGTTTTGCAATACAATGGATATGTGAACTACTTGATGTTAACATATATATTTGGAATATAGAAACAAAAGATATTTCCTTGAGATTATATTCATCAAAAACTTGCTCCAAAGTCATGTACCTTATGCATGTACCAATATCTACAATGCATGCAATTTTGGAAATTCAAAATGTTGAGAATGTTAGTGGCATTGATAATTCACCCCAAATGCTCCAAGGAATCTCGGAAAGAGATAACTACAAGCTGAGTTCCACAATTAAAGCATTTGTCAATTGACAATATAATATTAAAAAAAAAATTATTGTTGTAGTATCAGAGGATTCCACATCATCAAATGAGGACAATAATCCTTTTTCAATGGAGACACAAAATAGCAAAGAAGTCTTTGCTTATTTTTCCAATGCTTATAGTAAGCGGTACACTCACTAACATCAATTGAAATCTATGATACGAGCACGAGGTGCTATAATACAAGAAGCACAAAAGAAACATTTAAAGTCAAATAAAGTAATTGAGGCATATTTGAAATCAGTCTCTGTTAACAAAGACATATTATCTACTATTTGTTATCTAATGTCTATTTCAGATTTCAAACCCATTAAACTCAATGAACAAATATTCAAATCTTGTAACAATGCAATACTCAATGAAAAAGTCCCTACATTTGCATCACCTCTTTATATTATACAAAATGAAAAATTGATGTTCATTGCACAATTGACATATTTTGAAGAGAGGTTAGTGGCACCAAGGATGGATTTTGCACAAATAAGACAACTTGGCTACAAAAGATCATAAATTGGCTTAACATGAACAATTATAAATGTTCCTTCTAGTCTAGAAAGAATTCAAAGAGCATTTCCTAGAGATATTGATGACAATATGATAGTGGGAATTATGGCAAAAAGAAAATTGGAATACAAGAATGCCTATTTGTCTCGAAATATTCGACCCAAGAAAGTGATGTGTGCATTAAATTACTTGTGAAACCATGTCTATACAAGAGCGAACAAATAGTAATCAACTATGAATGGAAAAAACATTTTGATCTAAGTAGGCAAGATCATCAGAACGATAGTAAAAAAATGAAGGAACTAGACTCACCAAATGCAGATAATGATCTACAAAGAGAAACTGAAAAAATTGTACATGATTATTCAAAGGCCCACCTTATACATGATCTTCATACAAGAATAATATAGATTGCACCTTCTGAAGGATTTTGTCCCTTAGGAAATTTTCAAGAAAAATTCTCTAAAGAACTAAACTTTCTGACACTATTCTTTGGATCAAGTCACCCTATTGATGTTATCAATCTCTTTCTGTAACAAAAAGTTGCACAGTGGGAATTATTCCACAAGTCTGGTGACATTTCAACACATATTACAAACATATTTTTTAAAGAAATTCGTATTTTGATAAACCAGATTTCTAATTCAGCTTGGATTTCTATTCACAAAGGAGAGCTAAAAGGACAAAAACTAGTTGCTAAAGATGTTAAAAATAAAAGCAATCTTCAGAAATTATTAAAGTCGCCAATTACATATCAATGCTAAAGAAGCATCCATGCGTCACTTGACTAATTTGAACATTTATGAAAAGATATATTTGTAATGATACAAAAACATGGTCCACCAAATTTCTTTGTGACATTCACTAGTGTTGTGCATCTTTGGGAACCATTGATAAATGCAATAAAAATACAAAGTACTCACTCCATAACAAATGAGTCAAAGAACTTCGATGATGAATGCATTGACACATTGATCAAACTTCAATTGGTCATATGTAGAAGATATTATAGGCATAGAATCTCGTCAATACGTTCCTTCATAACAAAAAAATGAATTATTTGGTCAAGTGCAAGATTATTTTTTTTATTATAGAATTCCAAAGTAGAGGAACGAGCATGACCATGGATTGATTTGGATTCAAAATGCACCAATATATCAACAACCCCCTTATGTTGATGTCATAGGTTTATTAATCAATATTTGACTTGTGATTCAATAGTTTTGTCGAATCAAATGATTCAATTTCAGACTCATCATCACACAAAAACTTGCAAAAAACATAAAATTCTAGTTGTAGATTTGGTTTCCCTATCCCACCAATTGATGAAACCTGTATCTTGCATCCTTTGTGCAATGAAAACAACCAAATGTAGAAAATGAAAAAGAAAATTTCATTTCTTCATCGTGCTCTTACAATTTTGTATTACTCAGCCAATTGTATTGTTCAAAAGAGATCCCTATGATGTGTGGATAAACGTGTTTGCAAAAAAAATCCCTTTGTTGAGGCAAGTAAACATAGATGCTCATTTTATTTTAGATTCTTATGTTGTGACAACATATTGCATCTCTTATATGACCAAAATGGGTCGTCCCATGACAACTGCATTCAAATAAATTCAAGAAAATTGCATATATTGTGCAGACAATAAAATAGAAATTATTTGTAAGCTTAGAAATAAATTTCTAAATGTGCAAAAAATGTCAAATCGACAAGAAGCCCACATTTCTCTATCATTTCCTTTGTATTCAACCTCTACAAAAACAATTTTCATTAACACTGCTCCAACTGAAAAACAAACATACATTCTAAAAAGACCTATTTTGTTAGAACACGAACCCGATAATTTTGAAGATATTGTTTGAATGAAAATTGTTGATGATATGATGCATGTGTCATTTCCCTTGAGTAGGTTTTCGCAACAGAATATGTTTCTTCTTGTTCAATAACAAAAACAACATTAAAAAAAAAAAACACGTCCATGTTTCATAAGATTCATTCAATACAATGAACACATGGACCCAAGAAACCATTATAGAGAAAAACAATTACGCTTTACATCCCATAGAGGGAGTCTAAATACACATTCAAGAAAAATGTAGAAACTTGGGCTCAAGCATACTTTTCTCATAAACAAATTATCAATGTCACAAAAAAACAAATTTCTCCTTTAGTCGCACCATGGGGTGATATTAAAACTACTTCCACTACAATTGCATCCCAAAGTGGAGAGATATTTATGCTTCACTTTCCATTAGAAACTGAGAATAGGGCTTGTTCTAATGAAAAATATGACATTCAACAAGATTTGCAAGAGAAAATGCAATTAAAAAAACACTCAAATTAGGTATACAAAAAACATTGAATTGATTAAGCATTCTCTTGTTTTGGACACATTGGCATACCATGAAATTATGAGTCAATTAAATTAAGAGCAACAATCAATAATAAAATAAATGGTTTTATGGAAAAAGAATAATCCTCGTAAGCATTTCTATTTTTTTTAACACTAGAGGTGCAGGTACAGGAAAACAATTCACCGCACAAGAACTTTACCATGCATTCGTATAACTTTATAAAAAAGATTTACAAAGTGACCCTTTGAAAAAAAAAGGTCTAATACTTGCATTTATTGGCAAAGATGCATATGATGCACATGGTGTTATAGTCCATTCGGCTTTGTATTTTCCACTTTCACCATGTCACATGGTGTTATTGGCTTCTAACGCACTCGATGTATTGAGAAAATAATACAAACAACTTAAATTTTTGTTGATAGATGAGGCTTCATTAATTGGATCTCGATTCGTTATAGCATTGACAAGCAATTCTGCAAAATTATGCATACTGTAGCATCACCATTTGGGAACCTTGACATAATATTTTGTGGTGACCTATGTCAAGCACATCCTGTACGTGATTCTTGGATATTTTAACAACCACATCTTAAAGGAACTAGTGCTCCTTAAAATTTTTGGAAAGAAAATGTGAAAACTTATGAACTAAAATAGGTAATGCGACTGGACAATAAACAATTTATATCCATATTAAACAAAATCAGGACGTGTTCACATACTAATGATGATCTTGCATTCTTGAACAAACATTGTTATAGAGTAGCATCAAATGATCCAAATTTTCCATATATGTTTTATTTAAACAAGAATGTACATGGACATAATGAAATAATGTTGTCTCTCATTGACAAAGAAGAAACTATATTAAATGCATATGAAATAACAATTGAATCAACAAATATAAGTCACCATAAACAAATAAAATTGCAGTTGCCATCTTCTATTATGTTGAAATAAATTATGCTTGTTGAACTAACTGGCGGAAATCACAATATTTAGGATGGCTTGATGAATGGTACTGAAGGAAGTTTTAGAGCATAAACAACATTTGAAGATGGTGCAATTTGGATTGCATTTGTTGATGCAGTTGTTGGTGCTATTCAACGAGAAAAAACGACGCATTTGTACAAAGATGGAATAATGTCTACATGGACACATGCTACAGTAGTTTGTAGGAATAATGAATCAAACAACACAATTAGTTATGCAAGAGAACAATTTCATGTTCAAATTGCATGTGGATGAACTACACATCAATCACAAGGATTAACAAAGGACAAATCGGCTTTTGACCCAAAAGGTGTTAGGCAACATGGACTTGTTTATACTGCACTTTCTCATGTCAAAGGTATTAAGTCTTTATATTTATTAAAAAAATTGGAACATAGTAACTTTGCTCTCAATGAAAAGGTTGTTATTGAGCTAAATAGACTTAGACAAAATACCTCCTATGAGCTTGAATATAGCATATATCAAAATAATACAATTGGCAATTTGACGATATGTTCATTGAAGACTCGTAGTTTGTCCTTTCATTTCAAAGATATTGTTGTTGAATATGATCTAATGAGTTATGATATTATTTGTTTCCAAGAAAGAAAAGAAAAATCGCCTCCATCAAATCCATTATTGTCTAGAAAATATGACTACATACATTTATAACATTTATATGGAATTGTCACAGATTTATCATATTGCGTTTTTACCCTTTTCTTATGGGCTTCATTCATCGTGGTGACATCTCGACGCTGGTCATCGAGATGTTCCAAGTGAAGAAGGCACTCTTCGAGACTCGAAGTCTCTGGGAGGAGCTCTACAGCTAATTTGAGAGACGAAATTTCACATTCGATCGGAAAGATAGATTCCATCCCGTAAACTAACTGGAAAGGAGTAAAACCAGTAGCAGTCTTTACGGAGGTCCGGTATGCCCAAAGAGCCGAATACAACATCACGTGCCAATTGGACCGATTTTTATCAATTGTCCATTGGAGTATTGTCTTAAGAGTTTTGTTGACTGCCTCGACCTGTCCATTGGCCTGAGGATAATAAGGTGACGAATGATCTTGACGGAAACCTAATTTTGAGGCCAATTCGGTCATAAGTTGATTCTGAAAGTGACTGCCATGATCAGTGACAATCTCCCTCAGGACACCGAACCTTGAGATAACCTGATTGAAGAGAAACAACGCTGCCGTGTCAGCATCGTTTTTATAAGTGGGCATGGCTTCGACCCACTTCGTAAAGCAGTCTACTGCCACAATAATATACTTGTGATTCACTGCTGAAGGCGGATTACAAGTCGTAAAATCAATACCCCACTTAGTAAAAGGGCCGACCGTGACAACGGGAAAAGGAGGAGCTGGATGAGCACGCATCTTCCGTGTAAATATCTGACAAGGATGGCAACGTTTTACCGCTTCCACGCAGTCTTTAAAAAGCGAAGGCCAAAAATAGCCAGCACGTAAGATGCGCTGGGCTGTAGCAAGCCCTGATAGATGACCACCACAAGCTCCACTGTGGCAATCATTAAGCACAGACTCTGCTTCTTCCAAGGTCAAAAAACGCCGAAGGATTGAATCAACCCCTCGTCGGTATAAGGTGTCACCAATGATAACATAGTTCTTAGCCAGGTGACGTAATTTACGACGTTCATCCTTGGAAAAAGTAGAGGGAAACTTCGAAGTCTGGAGATATACAATGATGTCTCCGTACCAAGGGTCGAGTGAAGAGATGAGGAATAAATGTTCGTCTGGAAAACTTTCCTCATAAATTATGTCCTCTCCACAAGGCAGCTCAGATATTAATTCCGCAAAAACCATGGATTTCTTAGACTTAGCTGACAAGAATTTGAGATCGAATTCTTGCAAAATGACTATCCATCTGTTATATTTTCCCCCAATCACTCGCCTACTGAGGACAAATTGGAATGGATTGACTGTCGCTAAGACAAAATTTTTGCGTAGCAAGATGTAATGACGGAGCCACTGGACAACATGAACAGCTGCCAAGGCTAATTTCTCAACTGGGGAATAGCGAAGTTTAGGGCCTATTAAGCCTCGGCTCAAATAATAAATCACGTGCTCACTGAGAGCATCGTCCTCCTGAACTAGAACCATACCAATGGTTGATTCTGCTGCCGCGAGATATAAAAGGAAGTCTCTGCCATAATCCGGTGGACTCAAAAGCGGGTAGAGACCAATGCTTTTTTCAAAGCATCAAACGATCGTTGCACAAAGTCGTCCCATACAAATGGAACTCCTTTACGTAACAACCACATGAACCCTTTAGTGATCTCGGCACAATTTGCTATAAAGTGCCATAAGAAATTAGCCTTCCCCTGAAGACTCTGAAGTTAACGAATTGAAGACGAGGGAGGCAACCAAACTATTGCCTCAACCTTGAAGGGATCTACCCGAATCCCTTCGTTCGACACTATGAATCCTAACAACCGACCAGATGTAACCGTGAAAACGCACTTGTTGGGATTCAACCGGATTTTATAAAAACGACATCGTTCGAAGACCATTCGAAGGTGACTAGGATGATCAGTCCTCTTCCGAGAACAAGTAGCAAGATCATCTAAGTATGCTTCGATGATATGCTTAATGTCGTGGAAAGCATAAGACATGGCCCGCTGAAAGGTAGCTCCAACATTTTTAAGACCAAAAAGCATCTTTCTATATGCGAAGGTACCCCAGGGACATATGAAGGCCGTCTTATGTTGGTCTTTAGGATGGATAGAAATTTGATTATAACCAGAAAATCCATCCATGAAGGAAAAAATCTCATTACCCGCACACTCGTCGATAATCTGATTAATAAATGGCGTAGGGTAATTGTCCTTAGGACAAGCCTTGTTTAGGTCCCTGAAATCAATGCATACTCGGATTGTTCCATTCTTTTTATCTAGGGGGACTGGTTTAGAAACCCAATCAGTAAGAGGAACAGGGTATATAAAACCCACCTTTAGCAACTTCTCCACTTCCGCTTTGATAGCTGCTGCTTTCCTAGGGTTGGCCGGCCGAAGCCTCTGACGGGCAGGTTTAGCGTTTTCGTATGTCTTGATCTCATGCTGAACTATAGATGGATCGATACCAGGCATTTCCTCATAAGACCAAGAAAATACATCTCGAAACTCTTTAAATAAGTCGGTGTATATTTGAATTTCTTCAGGGGAACACTCAATTCCGATGAAGAGATTCTTTATTATGTTAGGGTCCCTAGAGATGTTTATAGGTGTTGTTTTTGAAATTACCAACATATTACCTTCGGCACGAACGTGTGCTGGAGCCAAAGGGTTTAACACCATACAAACATCACTAGAACTGAGCTCGGAGAATCTAGACTCTACTCTTGCAATGGAGGAAGAAAGTATGAACGATGGTGTAAATCTTCCCAGGGTCGATCTATACCCATCATTACTTCAAGAATCGCTTCTTCTGATGGTAAAACTAAATCCAAGAAGTCCAAAGTAGAGGTGGAGTCAAGGCTCCAAGCAGGGGCCACATCGCCATCTAACTCCTCTTCAGAAAAAGGAGTAGAATGGTCTTCTGCAGAGTTCACGATAGACTGATAGCTAAGCTCAGCTGCAGATATAGGGAATGCCATTCCATTCTCTTGTCCTTCAACTAATGTGGTTGTAGGTGAAGGCAAAGTCCAGGGGTCCGAAAAATAATGAGTTCGAAAGAACCCATCTCGAGAAAACTCCCTAGATGATGAAATAGCATTGATTTTTGCTATAGGAGAGGGAAACTCAAAGGTACCCATCAACGAGGAATACATCCCTACTCCTAGATTCTCAGTAGGCGGACGAGGGTTATCCACTAAAGGAACAGTAGAGTCGAAAGTTGCTTGAGGATCAACTGGACAATAATCCAATTGATCAACCTTTACGATTTTCCCCTCATGAGGGAAGCAAATAACACGAAACGGAGTCGAAACAACGGCATCCATTTCGTATACCCAGTTTCTTCCTAGGAAGAGATTATAATCTAGGTTAGCATCTACGACTTCCACTTCAATATTAACGACCTTCCCCCCAACACATATAGGAAAGGCCGGGATAATCCCATGCGGCCTATGAGAATGGCCATTGAATGCAATCAAGACGGTAGGTGAAGGAACGACTGAAGGTGATCTGATAGCCTTCCAACATGGCATCGACATAACGCACGTGGAAGCCCCCTCATCAATAACGGTTCGGAAAATATTGATTTTCCGGTATGTAGACTTTACTTGAAAAGCCATGTGATGAGGGAGTCGCTTTTTGACATTTAACATGTCGAAAGTGAGAACTAAAGAATTAGCCGGATCTACTGCCCCTATGGCGGAAAGTAAAGCGCTTCTCTGAGCCGGACACGACTGGAGAACCTCTAAAGCAGACATAGCGCACGGACTCTGGGCCAGATCCTCCAAAATGGAGTAATTCTGCGCTGCCCTAGCATTAGGATTAATCGTCGCGCGTTTAGCGGAGCCTTTCGGCATCCGTGGTACAGTCTCAACAGAGGGTCGCTCGATATGAAGGTCAGTACTTCCGGGAACAGCCTTATCCTTGGACGTTTCGGCTTCACCGTAATCACGTGACCGAGTAGCCACGTCGACGTTAGAACCCATCATGAAAAAATTCGAAGATTTTTCCCCTTCCTGGTTGCCCCCTGTGGAGGTTCCAGGGTTTGAACTCGCGCCAGCAAGAAGTTGCTGCCCTTGGGGAAAAGGGTTGGTTAAAATAGCTTGGGAACTGGAAGTCCCTTGTTGTCCTAACAAGCGCTGAGCGTCTTCAATTTTAGGGCAAAGATGAGTTAGATGGTCTCCACTGCATAACTTGCATGGAAACTTATCTTTCTTTTTCGACTCATTTCCACCCCCACCAGCATTGTTGTTGGATTTATTTGCATCAGGCTTCCCATCCTGGTTCTTTTTCTTGCCTCGTCCTTTCTTCTTCCCATTTGAGTTTTGACTTCCTTTGGGATTATCGGATTGGACGGCATTAATTGAAGAAGTTTGGGAAGCGGAAGGATTAGA